>WOVY01010993.1:0-82823 GCA_013436015.1 Rhipicephalus annulatus
AAAGGATGGTCGACTAAGCTTGGCGGTGTTTTTAAAATAAGAGGCATGTTCTTTCATTTGTTTGTCATTTCACTGAGTGCAGAAGTGCACTCATGCAACAAAGGTGTCTGAAACATTTTCTGGCGATAATTTTTAAGGCATGTGTGTTTAGGTTCATTTTGAAGCTTTTAATTCATGCACTGAGCCTGCTTTAGAAGGGTCAGCACGATGGACTCTGAGATTAGTTCAGGCCGAGCGCCTTACAACATCGTGACTGCAGCTAAACCCGAGCCACTGTAGATCAACATGGCCAACCAGTACCTTCTAGGTGCTTGCTTGCTTGCTTGATTGATCCTCTCTTGTGGATCTTACCCACTATATATAGGGGATTGGCAAGAAGACGGCGGTTAATGTAAGTGAATAATTTAGGATTATGCACACTAGAGAAGATGATTACTTTGTTTTAACAAGACGGGATCATTTTGGCACAATGTGAACAAAAAAGATAAAGAAGAGAAATAACACGATTTTCCGAATAACCGAGGCATATTCGTAATAAATAATTCTTCAGTATGTTTATTCAATACTGTGTAATAATGAAATACTAAATTTAGGCTTCATTAGGGAAAATCGAGAGCTGATCAATGACTGATCAAGGTAATCTCCTTGTGTAGCATAGGAATTCGCAGATGCGCGCTGCACGTCCGGTGCGCGCCTTCGTCGTCTTTATCGTCTGCCAGAACCAGAGCAAGTGTGACTGTATAATTAGCTAATTGGCTTGGTGGTAAACTTCGCTAGTTAGGCCAGAACATGCTATGAACACGCCATTAAGTCCAAGTCGTGGTAATACCGAGGTAATTACGCCACATTTTATTAAAACCATGCTAACGAAGTTTTGTAAGGCTTGGACGATGCAAACTAAACCATGATAATTGACGCGCTAACTATACCATGCTAATTAACGCGACTGTAATCATAAGCCTAAGTAAAAACCATGCTCATTGTACCTTACTAATATGATAGTTGATCGTTATAGTTAGAATTAGCTTAAGTAGATCCTCAATAATCACGAATTTGCTAATCGCACGAGATAATTAATTAGTGTTAAGTTAAGTAAAATTATCAATTAAGACAAAGCTATTCAGTATGATGTTAATTAAGCCTAGCTAATTAGTAAATTCAAAATTAAGACAGAGCTGAAGCGGTCTTCACTTCGAAGCAGACGAAACAGATGAGTTGACGACCGACTTAAAAAGCTGGAAGAAGGTTGTTTATCACAAGCTCCTCCACGGGTTCAGCCTTGCTCAACTTGTGCGAGCTGACCAACTATTTTATATACAAAGAAGCTGCTGCTTAGCGTCCCCCGCGTCAAGCGCTTGACAGTCACGCCGGCACCATGACAGTCCCGAGTTGAACTGGGCCTTCTACAAATCAAGAAGGTTGAACCAGAGTTCACACGTCAGTCAGTTTGATTGATAGACGTCCGCGGCGAAGATCGTTTCCTCCAACCACGTTTGCCCTTGCCGAAGAGTAGTGCTCAAGCCGCGATGCCGGCGAGCGGCACGACTCATCTATCAGCTTATCGCACAGACTATATGGACACACGCACTCAGATGTGAAAGTTGTATCATCACGTGGTCATAGTGTCTCGACTTCTATTTCACCAGGCTCGCGACGTATTCACTCACAGCCGCGTTACCGCCATTGCGCCCCTAGTGACAACATGCCCGTATATTTATCCGCAATATTTTATGGAAGCGAAAGGGAAACGAGCAGCACAGAGTGCTGCGTGTGTACCTTTGCTACCTTCAGGCACTGCGCCGTGCTCGCGACCGGGTTGCAGAAATTAGGTGCTTTTCTCATCTTCTAACCACTACCACCACCACCACTACCCACCTCCGAGAGAGAAAATTTTCATGCTTCAGGCGGAACGCAAGAACCTGCCCGAAAGAGAACAAACGCTCACGAACGTGCCTGTGGGAGGCGCAAGTTGAGTTGGCAAAATGATAGCTCAACAACCGTGTTGACGTTAAGGTCCCCATAGATAAAACATGTTCTTTCATCCAGGGCCCTTAGCTGACGTAACTATACACTGGTGAAATGCTGACTTAGTGGTGGCACTGACGTGTTCGCACGCGGTGTTTCTTTCAGAAACGTTCGCAAATGCCCAAGTGCGTTTCTGACGCCACGCATGTTCTTGTAGCCATTTTCATAGCGCTGCTATCGCGCGTTTCGTACTGTCTTCATTCCCGCCGTAGAGCGAGTTCGTCTGCCCGAAAAGCTCAGGCCGTCTCGCATAGCACCCCAGATGGTTGTTGTGCACATAAGCAATGAATAATAACAATAATCACTGTCATTACCATCATAGGGGGCGCCGAAATAAATTATCCATGGGCGCCGTTCTATCTAGTTACGCCACTGATCACTCGTCATGCTTCCTGCCCAAATTAAAAGATTGCCCCAATTAAAAGAGCGTGCTCTACAGACACAGCTGTTACGTTGTTTTTTGTCTCCGATGCGGCGTGCATGTCCCGATTTCTTAGCTGCGCCAGCCACGCAACTTTGCTCCAGGAGCCGTCATATATCCTACCCACATGAGGTTGGACTGGATGCACGGCGTTACATTTGTCGCAACGTGACGGGATACTCACATACCTAACTCGCCTTCATCATTCGTTACTATTTCGCGTCCCCCCCCCCCCCGCTTCCCCAGTGCAGAGTAGCAGGCCAAAGCAAATTATCGCTCAGGCCAACCACACTGCCTTTCAGTAAACTCATAAGGTTCGTCATGCATTCGCCTAAAAATACTAGAAGGCGGAAGTCATCATCTATTTCTTCTCAGCCGATGTACTGGTCCTTCCTCGTCCCCTTCGCAAGATGTCTGCAACTACCATCCCTTAGCATCACCCTTGTATATAAGATGCCTTGCAAGCAGTCTGCACCTGACCTGGTTTCATTGCGACAGCAATTTTATGGACACTGTCGGCGTCGCCGTTGCTGTCGCCGTCATGTTCCGCATAAAGCTCGAATTTATATCATCCCCAACGCATGGTATGTTTTACCATCGCTGGTAAAAGCTTGGGAGCGGGCAAATAAATGCGGCTGAAGCAAAGATCAAACGAGCTGGGTCATATCTGTCGCGTGTAGGGCGCATGTGATAACATCTCCACGCCTGCTGTCAAATACTGCTAAAAAAAAAAAAAAAAACGCCAAGCCTGCGCGGAAGGCGCAGCAGTCACAGCGAAAGCTAGAAGGGCGGCCTTTCAGGGCCTTTTCTAAACACTCATGGGTAACTGCTGCCAGCACACTTGCTGGGTACCCACTATGGCATTAATAAGTACCTGTGAGATTTGATTCTAAGAGCGCAGTCGCGATCGCTGGCGGCGTGCTATCTCGACAGGCATCGGCGAACGGCTCGTACGCCCTGCTACGTGCTGCGTTCTCAATGCGAAGAGATTGTGCGAAAAGCGCCGCTCTCTCTGGAGCGGCCGTATTCTCTTACACCAGCATTTTGTACAGTTACGCGAGATCTTATCCAAAAGAGTCATCTGCGAGCCTTCTTACTTCGTATAACATTACATTATGTTTCTATCGCATTTATCGCTTCACCCTGGCGGAGAAACTGGGATTTCTTTCACTGTCTCCATGATCAGCCCACTTTTCGCCAAGCTACAATGTCACGTGATTGCATCACGGTGATACCACAAATTTGGGCGATCTGTGACTTCATGACATGATTATAATCTTAATTTAGACGCAAACGCAAACTTGTCGACGCCAACGCAGACGGGTGCCGACACCGACTGTCATTTTTCACGTTTAATGAGTGCACCTATGGCTTTCGGCTCAATAAATCTATTGTTTTTGTTCTTACCGGCTGTCTCAATAGCTGTCCTGCATATCACTGAGTTAAGGCGATATGTGTTTAATGGTCGACCAATTCGTTGAAAACTCAGCTGCCACTCTTAGGTAGCTCTGAAGACACTTGCTTCCGAGAATTCGGGGAGGCAACGAACCGGTTGATAGCATGTCGCCTTTGCCAACTTTCGTTTCTCGTACTGCCTACACCAGCATTCCTTGCGCGCCATTCTACCTGTATCTATAAGTATATGTCACGCGAAGGTTTGCTTGCTGTACAAGTGTAGAAGCTTGGGCGAGCTGTTTTTGGTTCATTACAGCGTATTTCACAGCAAGAGAACATGGGCAAAAACGTCAGGACGGAGTAGAAAAAGCAGCGGTTAACTTCCAAGTTGGAAGTGAGCATGATTTTTCTCTTCTTCTAACTTTCCTGCTTCTTACGTTAGCGGGGTGTGAAACACTCCGTCATGAATCAATTTATTGATTGGGTTTCATTGTTGTTCGGGTTTCATTTATCCGTTTGTGTTTTATTGCTTACTTAAGATTAGTTCGAAACTTGCAGAGGTCACGGGGCGTCTCACGAACACGAAACTGCCATCAAGCCTTACATGATTAAAGAAATCGCAGGAGTTGCCATTTAAGGCGTGGCGCGGGAAGGCCATCACGTCTTGGTGTAGTGCTATATTGAGTATACGACCTCTTGGTGTAGTGCCATGTATTTTTGTTATTTATCGTTTCTGTAAGTGCACGGCTGTTTGTCATTCATATTTTGATGCAATGTACTTGGATCAAGATATAAAGCAGGTACTAAAGATCCTGTAAGACATTCAACGGGAGTTTAGTAGTACTTCCAAACAAAGAAAAAAAATGCTGCAGAGAATTCCGAAACATATCGCCGTGAGTTTAGAACACGAAATTGTTTCTTCGATTAGGTTGTCGTTACCGAGGGTGGCCTGAAGACATATGTGCATTTGAAACGCACCGAAATGGGCACCACCGGAGGTCACCCCGACCTAAAGCTTCCTCAAGAACTACACCCTAAACATCTATCAGACGGCAAGTTTCTTAGGCGCGAAATCAATAAAGTAATACATGCACCAACTACACACCAGATAATGCTAGCTTCATGTCCCGACATCCTGCAACACATAGCCACATTGCCATAACGATTTGTATTTTTTCGCAAATTCATGTGTTTGCACTATATCTGCGCTAACACGAATTTACATAGATAACCAGCTGCACTGCTGAGCTCTGTTTGTCTTTGCTTCCTTCCATATTTCTTCAGCCACGCTTTCCAACTGCACATCGTCTACATTTTCAATTGAAAAATGAAGTTACTGGATACCAAAGCAAAAGCACAAGAACGCCCCCATAGTTTGTATTCACGGGTGAGAATGGCATTAAAAAAAACACATGTGCTTGACATTTTCACCATGCTTTCAGGGGTGTGAAAACAATACAAGGTGATGAAAAAACAAACACTCAGTTGCAAGGCTGTGCACATTTTTATTTTACATACTAACACATATCAATGTAAATAAACAAATTCATTCGTATGAGCCTGTGCTTGAAATTGCATGAGCGAATCATATTCACAAAGACATTTTGTGTACTTCATAGCAGACTTTATACGGCAGTCAAACTGTTGTTTCAAAAATGTTTACTGTCGAAAGAACAGTTTGTGTCGTACCTGTGCCCCATCTTCGCAATCGCACGTCAGTGCACTGTACAACACCCACCTTGCACGCGTGTGCATTCACACTGCTAAAACATGTCTTTGCCATTTGGCGAGATAGTGTCAATGTCTTTTCCTTGTCAATCAAGGCAGTGCTTCTTCCCTTGCCTTCAAGGAGGTGTTTTCAACAACATATTTCTGGCTGGGAACTTAGAAGTAATTTCTGAATATCCTGTAACCATAACTGCAAGAGATACACTTCTCCAGTCTTTTCAGGTTTCCTGAAAACAAAGCTGGCATTCACTATTGCTTGCTTCTAAGTTTCGACAAGAAGTTTTTACAGTAATGGTAACAGCTACAATATTTTGATCAGCTTTCGATCTGATTTCGATCTGCAGCTTATTGATGCTGTGGTTGCGGAAAAAGTCGTCGGTGTTTTTATTTATTCTGTTTTTTTATTTATTTCGCGTGATAGGGGTTATCTGCTTAGGCGACGGTGGACAACTACGGCACCGTAATCAGCCTGTTGTTGTGATCTCATGACAGCTATTACTATATTAATGTATATGTGCCCATAGATCATGTATAAATTCGCGCACAGGAATAACGCCTTGTCCGGGCGTGTATTCAAAATGCGTCATCACAGTCAGCCCTACAGGTGTCCTGACCAAGTTTGTTATCTTGGAGTTGCTTAATCACGTCTTTAACAAAGTGACGTTCGCTATGAGTACGCACTGAGTGACAGCACTTGTAGTATAGTTAACAGTGGGAGTAAAAACCCCTGCGCTGCTACACGGTACTCATCTTTTTTTTTTTAACGAATTCATTCTAACTCTGCACGTCACAACAAAGGGGCAGGTGCGGGCACTTGCAAAAGAAAGTAGCTGGAAAAGTGCAAAATAGTGGGATCATAGAACGAAAACGAAGTTCAAAGCCACCGTAAGTCAACGCACGAGCGGAATCACTTGACGTTCACCTCATACGAAGAAAGAGTAGTGTGCCAATCCTGAGCACATTCGCGACTTTTGGCAAATACTGTAGCGAGGACACTAGCACAGCATGGTATTAATTTTAATGCGAGCATGAGTAGGTATGTTATGTTAGTAAGGTACGAGTCGCCACAGATTATGTGATTTGAAATTTATGATTATGTGATTTGAAAAAAAAAGGTTTCTCGAAGTAAACGTCATCGTCAACATTTACGCAGAGATGTGGAGCAGGTAAAGTGTACTACTGGCACGTCGTGGTGTATAAGCGCCAATTTATTTTGTTCTCGTCTACTGGCACTAAAAAGTTCACAAAGTTTTTTTTCTCTCTCTTTTTTTTACATTTATAGCTCACTGTTAGGAGGCGTTGAGCGCTATAAACCCTCTTCGCGGTATAGTCAAATCATGCCCCGATAAGCGTGCGCTGGGTTCCCCTTCAGTAGAGGCGAAGGTTCATGGCAACTCTCGCCCTTCCTATTGAATCATTGTATGGAACAGATATTGGAACCCCTTTTTTATGTGACTAGGAGGGGCGGCTGCCACCCCGGCACTTCCCCCCTCCCCATGCACAAGCGTATGCATGCCACAAATTTCACTTTCTTCTTGCGAATGCCCCCAAGCTCTCGGCTGCATTAAGTATGCATACCTCTCAGTTATAGGCGGGCGCATATAGGGGAGGGAGGGCACCACTTTCTTTTTCTGCATTATCTCAGAGAAGCGTCGAGTATGCAACGTACACCTTTGATCAGTCGGACCTGTTTCGTCTTTTTTAGGTGTGCAAGGTTACGGCAATACAGGTTTTCGACAATGACGGCGTCCAAGGGTCATTGACTTTGCATTACAAGAACAGTCTACTGCCCACTTTTAACCCTGCAAAACTGTAGACTGTAGACAAGGGTTGCGAGGAGCACATAGTCACGTCATTTACGTTTTTTCGTCCGTTACGAAGCTTGTTTTTGTTTTCCTTTTTGGAAAGGGAGCGGGGAGGAGGTCTGCGGTGATACTTTGCGTCCCCGAATGGAGAACTTTGCGCACGCGTATGCTCTCCACACAGAGTTGGGCCATTGGCTTAACGAGAGTGAAGAAACTGTATCGTCAGGGTGAGGTGACGCTAACGGGATGCAGCACGTATGCTATGCATGCACTCTCTGCAGGAGTCCAAGCACTCGGCGTGACGTTGGTCCCTCACCGAGCTTTACGATGCTGTTTGAGCTGGAGTGCAAGAACTTCGTCCGAAGGTTGAAGTACTCTTTATTATGGGACAAACGCAGGGAAAAAAAAAAAGGAGGGTAGGGCGTGGGGTGCGGCGATCGAGCTTTTCATTCTTCCAAGAAACACTGCACTGCAAGCTCCGTATACATGCTCAAAAAGGCGGACAACATTTTAACGCCATAGAATTAAAAAAAAACACCCCAATTTGCAGAAATTCCGGTGTCGGCGTTGTTGTTTGTTGGCAAAAAACCATCTTATGCGTGACCCAGAAGTCGAGAACGATGCAAATAGAATAAATTATATAAAAAAAAACCTGGATCTGGTTGGCAAGCGGGTGATATACCACACGGCCAAGCGCCTGCTTGTGAATAAATCAAAAATAACTTCATCGGCTTGGAAATGCAGTGAGAGTTACAGATGTTTTACGAACACACGCGTCCTGCATGCGCGCTTCACAATATAAACATGGAATAATGCAGTAATAATGCGTGGTACCAGCGGCCATTGCAATGGGGCGTTAGAACATGCGACTATCACGTAGGACTTGACCGGTAACCCACTACGAAAGGCACACACGCTACTGCGCCTGTTCCTTAAGGACCCGTAGTGGGTGCATAGGAAGTTCCAAAATGTTTCATGCGCTAAGTGTTTGAAGTATGCACGATTATGCGAAAGTGGAAGACCAGGGGAAGATGTGTGACCCCGAGGTTGTATGCGGCTCACCGCTGACACTTACGCGTTTGAGTACAAGATCACGCCTCCATCGAACGCGTAAGCAAATTGCTAAATAATGCAGGAAGAGAGTGGAAACTTGAGCGTTCGCACTCATTTGTTAGACACAATGTGAATGAGAACTAAGTCACTATGGTACCAAGAAATCTATAGGGGATGTCATCAACGGTACTAATAATGTGGACGTAAAGAAAGAAGTGTGGACTAAAAGATAAGTTCCCGCTGGTATAGAATCGAACCTGAGATCTTCAAATAACGTTAGAGCATATGATGCGTTATTCGAAGGTCGCAGGTTCGATCTCTATACCGACGAGAACGTTTCTTTCCGTTCACCTGTTTTTCTTCCCATCTATGTTACAAGTATATCACGAATAACATCCCATGCATTTCCTTGGCAGCATTGCCTGCTAATGCAGTTATCTAAGATATTAGCGCAGCTTATGCAAGGCTGCGTCACATCAGAGCTGCTGGGCACCTTTCAGCTTCTCTCGTTAACCGTCTGCGCAGAATGGTTGAGCGGTCATTGAGCGTGCACCGGTTCGTGATGACAGTAATTGTCTATCTGCGACAAACGGCGGACCTCGACACTAACATCTATTTACGTAAAAGCACATGAACTATGGAATAATGAATTCCGGGCGTTCGTAATCGCGAGCTTAGTTTTCCCCACTAAAAGCCCCAAATCATTGAACGTAGCTTCACACACACACACACACACACGCACACACACACACACACTCCCCTAATATATATATATATATATATATATATATATATATATTATATATATAATATATATATATATATATATATATATATATATATATTAGTAGCATGAATCACGACAGCAGCGATGCGACCTGTCTGGGACGCAGCGCCAGGAACTCTGCATTATCAGAAAGGAGAACATAGTTTATGTCACTCCATCTTCAAGGAAATATGAAGCGCAGCGTCCGCCTTTTTACTCTGTTCGCAGGTATATGAATAGAATTACACTTTGGCGAGAGTAACGAAATTGTTTTCATCTTGAACTACTCCCTCTACTTGAAATATATACGATTTACAGGAAAATGTGTGGGCGCCCAAATACTGCAACGCCAGAGTCGTAGCTAGAATTTTTTTCTTTTATACGAAAGATAGTGAAATGAAGGATTCAAATAGTCTTTATGAATATTTATGCATGCGTTCGTATGGGTGCAACTTCATGACACTGGCTACAACTTGTCTCTAGAATAAGTGAAACGTACAGTATGCCTATCAAAATTACACACCGAAAGAGAAAAAAAAAAGAACCTGCAGAAATGTGATAGTGTCTCATAACAAGTACACAACACATTAACACAGCTGTGAAACGACAATGGCTTTTGTTTTATTGAACTAAAATAGTCTCGTGGGCGTATCCTATTTCGCGCGCAGCTCAAATATATTCGAAATTGGCTCATTCGCAGCGAATACTCACCTTAGCGCGTGAAGCTAGTGGCTCGGGAAATGGGCACAGAGACGACTAAATGTAGCCCCGTTCATGTTGAACTGCAGCAGATGTATGTACAATCGCTTCTTCCATTGTCGCTTTGGACGGCCGCTTCCACATCAGGTGTAATCCTGGAGAAACAGGTAACAGATCCGGCACCAATTGCGTCCAGTCTACGAATGTTCATTTCTTGTCCCATTTCCGGGCAGGCGCCCACTGCAGGCCGCGCCTCAAACGGCACTGACCCCGAACGAAAGTACTTTCGTCAGACCTTGTTGCCGCTGCTTCAAGCCTTGCTTCGCGTAAAGCATGTTGTATCCAACGAGACTATATGGGGAAAATAACAGCGGCAGTCATTTTGTGAATCGCGTTTGCGCAACTCCACAAGCAGTTGACCACCATGACAAAAAAAGATTTATTTTTTTCTGCTCTGTTTGAAATCACAACAACCGATTTCGGTGGCGTATAGCTGTACACCCTCGCAACTAATTACTGCTATGGCCCAAAATAAGGGGGAAAAAGGAGAATAACATGGCTGATCCCTCTGTCATGGGAATCGGTATAACACGAAAGTGAAACGTGTCTTCCCGGAAGTGGTTGATTGTTTATTGCGCATTAATATATTAGAGCTTGTGAACAATCTCCGCCCCAATGACTAAGGCCCATCCACGATCATGATCCAGTTGTTGTGGCAGCTGCGATTGGTTGGGTATACTTGGACCCAGGATGTCGCGAATCCCGCTCAAGATGACATCAACTGTAGCACGTAATAAACAATGGTTCTCAAAACGGCACTGCTTCAAAGCGTCGTTAATTGAGCAGAAAAGGCGAGATGTGCGCCCCTAAGTAATAGGGTAACCTGCGCCTGTGCTGATTCATACACTACCACACTGTACTTCAGCAGCAAGGGAGATAGAGGTTCCTAGCTTGAACCGCGAACGTGAACAGTCGTTCCACGTCCCGCTGGCCCCTGTCTCGCTCCACCAAAGCGCAAACTCCGTCAGGACGAGGGACGAGCCGACCAGAGAAGGAGAGAGCGAAACAAGCGAGGGCGTTCTTTGTATCACCAATCGGGTGTAACTCTGCTATTACGGTACCATCCCGAAAAATTATCAGGTCAATGTGTTCGTTGTACACTCGTGCACAACTGGAACACCGCAACAAATTTTTCAACCTCTGGGCGGTTTAGGGGCCCTAAAGAGCCTTCATGTGAACTGTATCTTATGGTGATGCGTCAAATCGTATTTGTTTAATCATATTCAACGCGTGACTCGTTATATGTTTGTCCCGCAAAGCACATAATTCGAAGCATTATGAAAGAAATCTTTGTCCACGGCTGACGTGGTCACCCTTCATTTGATGACAATCGCTTTTCGGTGATGCGCAATATGCTATAGTTGACGCAGTTAGGTATCATGTGGTGACACGTGGACGGTTGTTGAGGGAACAATGAAGATGACGCGTGTTAGTGTATTTATTACGAGTAGTACGGAAAAGAGCGCTGCAAGGAAACTTGAAAATTTCGTCGCCACCTTTGAGTAATCAGCAAGTACATTCATTGTTGTGCTCTCAGAGCAACTGCGCTACATTTATTCGGGACGCTTCGCATATGTATAAAATTTACTACTCAAAACGCGTCATATTTTAATGTAGCACAGTCGCGTTATTGCAGTGAATCGAAGGACGTTTAAGTGCGGGCCCATCTACTCAAATAGCCCAGGGGTCTCTCTCGTCATTGTTAGTGACTCGTTTGCGAGCAACTTCACGATGAACCGATCAGGTTGCATTAGGGAAAGTAGGAACTAGCTTTGTGGCAGCGCGGAAGTATTAAGTTGGAGAAAAAGAAGAGAAAGGAGAAAAGTAAAGTTAGCGTATAGTGCATTTCCACAGGAAGTCTTTCAAGCGGTCATGCAGGCAATTTCGTGGATTACCTTAAAGAGCGATCCACCTCGATCATATGTCAGGCTAAATATAGATCATCAGTACCAACTATAAAAACTATATATATATATATATATACTCAATGTATATGTCTCAACAATATATGTCTAATAAATATATGTATGTCTCAACTATTTTTTGAGACAAAAGAACACGTTGAGGCAGATAAGCAACCCTGTCACCACTCTGGCTGGAGACTAGAGATCGTGTGGTTGAAGCGAGGACCTAGCACGGCCTGCTGGTTTGACAGCGTGTTTAGATTTCCCCATGAGCTTCAGCAAACCTGCTACCTAGTTTAGTGGAGGTGCTGGGCAACAACAAGCTCTAATCTCGCGTCAGAACTCTGGTCGGGCCCAGAGTGGCCTAAAAGGAGCTTAGAGAGACATTAAACAAACCAACGATTTTTCGCGCGTTAGTGCAGTCTTTTACAGTGCTGAAAACACCACATTTACCGCAAGACAGCGCTAGTAAAACGAGAAAACGCGCGATAATAATAAAAACAAATGCGGTTGGAAACGCCATCTTCAGATTTCCGCACGAAACACCATGACGTCATAGATTTTGACGGCATCACCAAGTTCTAGGTAGTTTTTAAAAGCTAAGAATTAGGTATATTGTCATATGTGGGTGCCATAGACCTAACACACCAACTTTCATAAAATTCCGTAGGTCCTATGTTGCCAAAATGAGACAAATACATTTTCAATTGATTGACGATTTGACGTTACGCGCGGAGATTTCAGCGCAAAATTAAAATAAAAATTGAAACTTCAGCCTTCATTTTCTCCACTAATAGTGAACTTACGATAGCGAAACTTGTGACGTTAGAGTTCTCGGTTTATCAATCTAAATCAAGTCATTGTTTCTCTTTAGTGTTCACTGCCACGCAGAGTGTGCTGTCCTCTGGGGTCCCGTTTTCATTTGCCACAACTGTCACAGTTAGTATTTCCCCGGGCGTTCTCTCTCACAAGGAGCAAAATAATCTGTCTGCACACGCGAATTCAATTATTGGAGAATTTTGCGCGCCTCTAGCATGACGGCGGACGGTCACCTAAGCTCAGCTTACCGATCCCCGATGGCTTTGGCCTCGACGGGCAGTAACCCCGCAAAACGACAGACGTCGGCTGACGCAACGGCTCAACTCAAGGGCGCGCGGCTATTGTGTGTCGCCACCTATTTCCCCGGCGACCTCAAAAGAAGCGTTTGTTCACGCGCGAACGCTTCCGCTGAGTGGCCGTAATTGTAGGTCACACTCGTCAGACACCGCTCCATCCGTTCAACGCGTTTTCCTTCCTGGTTTCCTTGCTTTTCGCGAACATAGCGCCATCTCGCCTCGATAATACGAACTACTGTGCCTTGTTTAACTCGACAACTGCCTTCGAGATGGCAAAAGGTCACGAATCAAAGTGTCTGAAAATCTATGTCGCGGACAAAACCTCGCCATGGCTATAATCTACACTAGCGTGGCTCACCGTTAATCAGTAATTGCGTTAGCACTGCCACGTTAAATATTTCTGCTGGCTATTTGGTGGCATTCACTAGTCGTAGAGGCCAGCGTATTCAAACTGACGTTTTGAATCAAACCCACGATGTGGCGGTAGCGGCGTCGCTTGCGGGCTAAAGCCCCCGAGACTTCGTCTATTGCGCGCATTTTCAAAAGAATGGAATGCATGTCAAGTGACATGAAATAACCGCACTGGTAAATGACATAACATGTTTGATTCATTCGGCTTTATTTGTTATCGGATCAAAATACTATGAATTACAGCGTGTGGCACGTCTACCGCAGGTCAATACGCTGCTTTAAAATCACGCTTACATCTCCTGCCATCAAATTGTGGGGCGAAGCCCAACATGGAATAGCTCGAAAAAGTTAAAGAGGCTGGCTGAAAAAAAAAAGGGGGGGGGGGGTGGCTTTTAAAACTTCAACCTTGTTCGATTACTTGATGTTTATGTTTGTGATAACGAAGTCATGTGAGTTTCTTCAAAGAACCGGTATGTTGCTTTAGAACCGCAAGAACAGACATGCGAAGGTGCCACATTTGAGAAGAGAGAGGTAAGAAACATGGGGAAGGTAGGGGAATTAACTAGTCTATGTTCAGTTTCTTACCCTACACGTGGTGAAAGAGAAATGAGGGAGTAAAAATTACGAAAATATCATGTATATTAGAGAAAATGTCTTCACTGCAACGTAATGGTGTTGGTCGTGATACATAGATGTGCCGAAGTGTATATGCCCTGTTACTGTGTAATGAAGCCTTTGTGTTCTGTACATACTGTAAATATTTTTTTTAAACAAGAGAGACACATATCGCAAACCCGAGCACATTTCACAAACTCTGCGTTAAATAGCGGGGCATGTGGACACCGTAAGGAAACAATTGATGCAAACAATTGATGTCGCGGGAACTTGCATGCAACGTTTATGAAAACTTCATGTCCTACCAATTCTTGCATGGTGCGTCCTTGAAATGGTCCAATCATATCGCTTATAAGAGCTAAAAACTTAAAGATGAAGATGAAAATGGTGCCCTAATAACTTTTCTACTAATAAATACATTTTTAAAGATGGCAGAAATGCAATTGCTGTGATAGTTACGAAAATTGAGAATTCTGTGGGGATTTTTCTTTTTCTTCTTTGACGCTGGTTGATAAAACTCGAACTGCTCCAAAATGTTCGAAAATATTCGTTTTTCTGAAGATAAATTGAGCAAGAACTTTTTCTCTTAGCCACACAATACTGGATTTGCGTAAAATATTGAAAATGGTTGAAAAATCAGCTGGCACAGTCGGCTATAGGAAAGAAACATGGCACATTCAAACGAAGTTGTGGAGATGGCGTCTGCACGTATTCACCATTCCACTGACCAAGCGATGAACACAACACCAGCAAAAATACAACAATGGCGTAGCCAGAGGGAAAGGGGTGGGAGGGGGGTCTGTCTTGCCACCGCCTCTTCGAATTTTTCAATTTCGCATGTGTGCACGTATTTATGTACACACACACGCACAGACGCACGCACGAACACATACAGTTGTTGTACTTGCCCTGCCCCTACCTGAAAAAATGTTCTGCAAACTCCCCAGGATGACATCTCGGCGTTTTCGTTCTCACTAGTGTCGAGAAGCCGAAAGATGGCTACGGGAGGACGCAGAGCCCTAAGATCGCCGGACTCTCCAGTGTGCATTGAGCAGACTCGACGATAGGAAAGATCTTTTACTGAAGGAAATCTCTTGGGAACCTGGCCTCATAGCACAAGAGCCTTGAGAACCATTCGAGCCCTCATGCAGTACTTAAAGGTATATAGCAACATTGAGCGGCCTCCTGTGAAAAACTGTGTGTGTGTGGTGTGTGCAACATGTCTATCTCTTTCTTACGCTCTTATTCCCCTCTCTTTGTGCAGGGTAGAAAACTGGACGTAGTCTTGTTGACCTCAGTTCCTTTCCTATTTCTTATCTATCTCTCTCTCTCTCTCTCTCTCTCTCTCGATAGCAGCTGAATTGTGACAACGGGCCATACGTGGTCTTAGTACTAATATGCATGTGGGATGATGATTATAAAAATAAACATTTTATTTCATTGGCGAAAACATCGTCATTCCCCTTTCAGAGAAGGGAGGGGGCAATCTAGGCGATGGCCATAATCTTGTGAGTGAGCTCCGGCGTCATCTTCGACTTGCCGCCTTTGTGTGTGTGTGTGTGTGTGTGTGTGTGTGTGTGTGTGTGTGTGTGTTGTGTGTGTGTGTGTGTGTGTGTGTGTGTTTGCATCACGATTTTAGAAAATTACATGGTTGTGTTAACATAGTGTCTGAGATTTCACGTGTCAAAACAACGATACTAGTATGCGGCAAGTGGTACTATATATGGTGTTACAAATTAATGCCGGTTACCTGCGGTTCCCCAACGTGATCGTAAACCTGAGTGCTCAAGTTTATTTGTTTTTTTTTCGCATTCAACTCCGTATCAACGCGGCCACTGTTGCAGGGAAACGAACTCCCGTCCTCGGGCTTAGCAGCACGACGATAAACCTCCTAAGATATGTCACGGATAATCCTTGGTACGTAGTATGAATTACTAAGCTGCAGTTATTGTTATCGCTGGCTGAAGGTGCTGTGATGAACCTTATGTGTCTCACCATCCATTTAGAAATATTTGAGAAAGTTCCTCATGCTTTTTCATTTTGTTCCGGTGTGGAGGTGCGTTTTTATCAAACAGCTGCCTGACGACGGCTGGTGTACGCCATCACAAAGATAGTTAAGGAGACGATGATGTAGCAAATGTTTCTATAAAATTAATAATATTGTTACGTGATTTCGTCTGACTGAAAGAGGGCATAGTGGGGCATACCCAAGTAAGGTGCCTCAGACTGAGAGTAAAGAAGTGGACGTTGTCAGCGAGCTGTATTATATCATTAGTTTTTCATTTAGGATAAACCTTTTAGTATATCTCATATAGGCTACTTCTAGATTTCATGGCCAATCCCCCATAGTGGGTATGTGCCAGTGCGAAGGGGCAACAACAACAACAACAACAACTGTGTTGTGGCTGCGGACCGACTACTGTTATTTTCCACGTAACATTTTGGTGGAAGTGCTGGGTGCTCTTCTGACAACGGAGCTACGCAGTGGACGCCTCCTTAAGTCTGCTACCATGGCTCCGGGTGAAGATACGGCTTCGCCACCTACCTCAGCAACGACAGCAACCCGGTACGTCGCTCTAACGCAACCCCGTGATCCCGGTACCTTTACTGGAGAGGACAACGTGAATGTGGACAAGTGGCTTAGCATGTACGAGCGCATCAGCAAGCAATATGGCTGGGACCCAACTGTTATGCTTGCGAATGTCATTTTCTATCTTGACAAGACCCCTCGCACCTGGTTTGAGACCCACGAGCACGAAATCACGAGCTGGGAAATGTTTAAACAACAGCTCCGCGACCTTTTTGGCAACCCGTTTGGTCAACAACTTGATGCCCGAAAGCAATTGGCTGTCCGTACACAGACGTCCACTGAGCCCTACTTGACTTATATTCAAGACATCTTAGCGTTGTGTCAAAGGGCCGATCCCAACATGACTGAGGCCGACAAGATTTCGCACGTGTTAAAAGGAATCGCCGACGATGCGTTCAGTCTGCTTGTATTCACCAACGTAACGACCATGGATGCCGTGATCAAAGAGTGCCGCCGTCTCGAGCAGGCGAAGAGTCGACGCATTTTGCAGCAGTTTCAGCGCCTACCCAACACCGCGGCAACGTCGTCTTGCGAAGCCACTCCTTGTCATCCGTCTACAACCGAAGACGTGACGCGCATCGTCCGACGTGAACTCGAGGCCGCTTACCCGGCTGCCAACAAACTACCGACGTTGCCCGACGCCTCAACGCCAGCTGTCGCCTTAATCCAGGCTGTTGTCCGCCAGGAATTCGCAAACCTTGGTATCCTGTCCACTGCATCCACACTGGATAATACTGGTCCCTCGATAGCTTCTGTGGACATGAGACGTCGCCGTCCATACTCTATTCAAACCAGGAACCCGTCTGAATGGCGAACAGCTGATGATAAGCCAATCTGCTTCCGCTGTGGTCGCGCAGGACACATCGCTCGTTACTGCCGCAGTCAATGGCCATCTATGTCTTCTGGCTCGTACCCCGCTTACAGTAGCTCATTCCGTCCACCAAACCACCGTTATCCGACCCGCACTCAGTCTACAGCATTTACTGCCCCTGAGGACTACGGCCACCCTGCCCCGTCGTCGCCACCGCCTCAAAGCCGCCCTTCTCGTTCAAACACGCGTCGCCGCTCTCCCTCGCCATCGTTCAACCGCCGCGCGTCCCCGGAAAACTAGGCTGTGCAGCTTCTGGAGGTGAAGCTGCCCTGTCGACCTTACCCAAAAATCCTCTGTTGCCCTTACGTTTGAACCGGAACACCCTAGAAGTATATGTTGATGGTACACCTGTTGAAGCTTTGATAGATACGGGCGCTCACGTCTGTATTATGAGTTCGCGTTTCCGTCGTCGCATGAAGAAGGTCCTCACGCCGCCCTTGACCAGTGTCGTCCAAGTTGCAGATGGTGCAAAAGTCCCTGTCGTCGGTATGTGCACAGCTCAACTTACCGTAGCCGGTCATCAAGTGGTCGTCCTTTTTACCGTGCTTGAAACATGTCCCCACGACCTCATACTAGGCCTCGATTTTCTTGCCGCCAATTCTGCTCTGATTGATTGCTCCGCTGGTGTGCTCCGCCTTGAACTACCACAAATCAGTGCCGCCCCGTACCAACCTACATGCCGATTACAATGCAGCGATTTTGTTCGCCTGCCCTCGAAAACTGTGACGTACGTCGATTTTCTGTGCTCACCAGCTGTGCCCGACGGTGACTATTACGCTACGCCTCTCACCGACGTACTCCTTGCGCACAATGTTGCAGTGCCCTATACGGTGCTCAGCATCACAGATAACAAAACTTGTCTACCTCTTGTCAATTTCGGCTACATGAATCATGTGCTTCCACAAGGCATTTCTGTGGCCCACCTGTGTCCGTTGCTCGATTCACAAATTGAAGTGCTTGCCTTAGACACACTTGCTTCACCGCAGCGCACATCACTCGCAACACATTCGGGCAGCCGTCAAATTGTAGACATGATCGCCACTGATCTTCCACCTCCGCAAGTTTAAGCCCTACAACATCTTCTCGAGGCCTACCAGGATGTTTTCGATTTTGGTGAGCGACCTCTTGGGCAGACGTCCTTTGTCCAGCATCGCATACACACAGGTGATGCCAACCCTGTTCACCGCCGTCCCTACAGAGTGTCTGCTTTTGAGCGGAGCATAATTCAGAAGGAGGTGAACAAGATGCTAGCGAAGGACATTATTGAACCATCCTCCAGTCCCTGGGCATCCCCGGTGGTATTAGTTAAAAAGAAGGACGGATCGTGGCGATTTTGTGTGGACTATCGCCACCTTAACAACATCACCAAGAAAGACGCATACCCTCTGCCCCGCATTGATGACGCCCTTGATTGCCTCCATGGTGCCGCCTACTTTTCTTCTATAGATCTTCGTTCTGGTTATTGGCAGATTGCCGTGGACCCCATGGACCGAGAGAAGACGGCTTTTGTAACACCCGATGGCCTCTACCAATTCAAAGTCATGCCTTTCGGCTTATGTAATGCCCCCGCCACCTTTGAACGAATGATGGACTCCCTGCTCCATGGATTCAAGTGGTCTACGTGTCTTTGTTATCTGGATGACGTGATTGTGTTTGCTCCCAGTTTTGAAGCGCACCTTGAGAGACTGTCAAAAATTCTTGATGTATTCCGTCTCGCCGGCCTTCAGCTGAATTCATCTAAGTGCCGGTTTGGTCGCCGTCGCATTACAATACTTGGACATATTGTTGACGCTTACGGTGTACAGCCTGACCCAGAAAAAGTTCGAGCTGTGAAGGACTTTCCTGTGCCGAAAACCGCCAAAGATGTCCGCAGCTTTGTGGGGCTCTGCTCCTATTTTCGGCGGTTCATCAAGAACTTCGCGGAAATCGCTCGGCCCCTAACAGATTTACTCAAACCGGATGAGACGTTTACCTGGGGTCCCTCGCAAGCAGCAGCATTTTCCGACCTGACCACTTGGCTCACTTCTTCTCCTGTGCTGGCTCACTTCGACCCTACGGCACCGACGGAAGTGCGCACCGATGCCAGCGGTTACGGAATAGGCGCTGTGTTGGCTCAGCGACAACGTGGGCAGCATCGCGTGATAGCTTATGCCAGCAGGCTGCTGTCCACCTCGGAGCGTAATTATTCCATAACAGAGCGCGAATGCCTAGAGCTGGTGTGGGCAGTCGCGAAATTTCGCCCTTACTTATACGGCCGACCATTTATAGTTCTTACCGACCACCACGCTCTCTGCTGGCTCGCCTCCCTCAAAGATCCCACAGGTCGTCTCGCCCGCTGGGCACTCCGCCTCCAGGAGTATTCTTACACCGTAGTGTACAAATCAGGAAAACTGCACAAAGATGTGGATTGTCTGTCACTCTACCCTGTGGCCGACTGCGATCCTACGACCACTGATTCTGTGGGCTGCGTCCTTTCCATCTCCCAGCTGCTTCATCTCGGGGACGAGCAGCGTCGCGATCCGGATATCAGCCGCCTAATACAACAGCTCGAATCTTCACCGCAAGACGCTTCCGTTCGCATGTTTACCTTAAAGGACCACACCTTATATCGGCGTAATTTATCGCCCCATGGTCACGACCTACTTCTGGTCATACCGAAGCACCTGCGTTCTACAGTCCTACGCGAGCTCCATGATGCGCCAACCGCGGGTCACCTTGGTGTCTCTCGCACATATGACCGTGTGCGCCGCCGCTTCTACTGGCCTGGCCTTTCACGTTCTGTACGTCGCTATGTCAACGCTTGTGAAATTTGCCAGCGTCGCAAAAAGCCGTCGAGACTACCTTCCGGATATCTTCAGCCCATCGACATCCCATCGGAGCCATTCTTCCGTGTTGGTTTGGACCTTCTCGGTCCCTTCCCAACATCCGCCTCCGGAAACAAGTGGGTCGCGGTGGCTACGGATTACGCGACCCGTTATGCAGTTACGCGAGCCATGCCAACAAGCTGCGCTACAGACGTCGCTAATTTTCTACTACGCGATCTCATTTTAGTGTACGGAGCCCCTCGTCAACTGCTGACAGACCGAGGCCGTACGTTCCTTTCGAAAGTGGTTGACGATATCCTGCGTTCCTGCTCTACCCAACATAAGCTCACGACATCATACCACCCCCAGACAAATGGGCTTACAGAACGTTTAAACCGCACCTTGACAGACATGCTATCAAAATACGTCTCGGCCGATCATCGTGATTGGGACCTTGCACTACCCTACGTGACGTTCGCATACAATTCCTCCCGGCATGACACTGCCGGGTACTCGCCATTTTACCTTCTGTTTGGACGCGAACCAACATTGCCGTTGGATACCTTCCTGCCAGCCGCTGCACAGTATACTTCTGAATATGCACGCGACGCTATTACCCGAGCTGACCATGCTCGTCAGCTTGCCCGCAGCAGGTTAATGGCGTCCCAAGACTCGCAGAAGCATCGTTACGACGAGCGGCATCGCGACGAACACTTTCCAACAGGCTCCCTCGTTCTTCTTTGGTCCCCTACGCGACATGCAGGCCTGTCAGAAAAACTTCTCTCTCGTTTCACGGGCCCATACCGCGTGCTTAGACGAGTGACCGACACTACATATGAAATTGTCCCTGATAATCCATCAACCTCTTCCGCTCTGCTGTCAAGGGACATCGTCCACGTATCAAGGCTCAAGCGTTACCACACTGCTCCTGCTGTGGCCCCGTAAACTCGCCGGGTCGGCGCTTTTGCCGCCGGGGGTCGTGTTACGTGATTTCGTCTGACTGAAAGAGGGCATAGTGGGGCATACCCAAGTAAGGTGCCTCAGACTGAGAGTAAAGAAGTGGACGTTGTCAGCGAGCTGTGTTGTGGCTGCGGACCGACTACTGTTATTTTCCACGTAACAATATGTACATGTGGTTTTAGTGCGTAAACCACCTCATGCTTCTGAGGCAAGTCGTAGTAAAGGGCTCCGGAAATTTTGACCACTCGATGTGTTTCAGCGTGCGCTGAAGTGCACAGTATATGAGGCTCTGCCATTTCATCATCAGCCTGACTACAGCCTCTGCAGGACAGAGGCCTCTACCATGTTCTGCCAGTCAACTCAATCCGGTGCTTGCTGCTGCCTCTTAATACCTGCAAGATCCCTAACCTCACCAGCCCACCTACCTTTATGTCTCCCCCTAAACCACTTGCCTTCTCTGGGAATCCACTCAATTACCCTTAATGACCAGCGGCTATCCTGCCTCCGCGCTACATGTCCGGCCCATGTGCATTTCCTCTTCATGATTTCAACTATGATATGCTTAACCCCGGTAGGTTCCCTGATCCACTCTGCTCTCTTCTTGTCTCTTAAAACACCTACCATTTTGCTTTCCAGCACTCGCTGCGTTGTCCTAAATTTAAGCTGAATCTTTTTTGTAAGCCTCCAGGTTTATGCTCCGTAGGTACCGGCAATATGCAGCTGTTATGTTCCTTTCTCTTGAGGGATAGCGTCAATATACCAGTCATGATTGTAGAATGCTTGCCGAATGTGCTCTACCCCACTCTAGTTACTTCAATCTCGTGGATCGGCTCCACGGTTCCTACCTGTCCTAAGTAGACGTACCATTTTACAACTTCTAGTGCACTGTCACCTATATCGAAGCGCTGTTCTCTTCCGAGTTTGTTGTAAATTATTTTCGTGTTCTGCAGATTAATTCCAACACCTACCTTTCTTGATTCTTCCCTTTCTTGATTCAGTGATCATGAATTGCTACTCGTCCCTTGAGTTACTGAGCAATTCAATGACGTCAGCGAAGCGCAGGTTACAAAGGTACTGTCCATTAACTCTAATCCCCAACTCTTCCCAAGCTAGGCCTCTGAAAACCTCCTGTAAGCACGCGGTAAATAGCATTGGGAGATTGTATATCTGCCATTTGGCCTCCACCGAAATGGCCTGGGCCCGAGATGCTAAGACGTCGGCCTGCATGCAGTTACATGGCCCGCGTGCCGGGCCGTGCTATATAGGCCCTTCTATCCGGAGCTCGCGCACGCCTTTAGTCTACACGACACGTGCTGACGCGTACTTGTGTGTAGGCATTGATTAAGGCTTTCGGCCGGCATGACTATAAAGCTCGATTTGCATGAAGATTTATATTCTGCAATGCTCGCGTCATGGATATGATATGTCACCGTGGCAGTGCTCGCTGACGACTGCTTTCTCGGTGCATCTAGCTATCCATCTTCGGGTTAACGATATCTCTGTAAAAGGTCATTGACACTTGTTATCTGCCTCGACAAGAGTTTGTACCTCACCATGAAATTATATAGTCTGTTTGCTCCTGACTCTGGTCCTGCAAAACGTGTTCACCCTTGAATGCATTCCGCTGATAACGGGGAATGCCGTAGTACCGTTGTATTTTTTTTTTGGTACATGAGAGATAAGGCTTGTCCTGCACAGCGCCACTGCACTGTTCACAACGTGGGTGAGACGAGTCAGTCAACCAAGGGCAGCGCTCTACTGTTTTCATATCAAGAGGCCAGGTATGTATAGGACCTGCTCTCATGTTGGTTTTATTTTTTTTTAGGTGTTTCACTGCCTTGCTTTTTTTAATGGGTACTCAAGCCATATTTGCATTTAGCAACGTGATATCATTGGTAGGCCCAGGAACGAATTCTGTACTTTTTTTTTTTCGTGGGCGGATGTGAATAGGTTGAGTCTAATACTCTATGTGCGTGAATGTGTAATTGTATGACCACCGTATACATTCCTACAAACAAACTCTAAAACGAACTTATTGAAGGGGCGAAGTGTTGGACAACCGTTTGCCCCGACTCCAAGGCATCGGTAATGCGATAACCAGTTAGCCTTGGTCAGTTGATAGCAGCATTAGATATACACAGGGGTTTTTAAACAGAGTTCAATTTGATAAGTGCCGTGGTGACAGAATTATTATTATTATTATTATTATTATTATTATTATTATTATTATTATTATTATTATTATTATTATTATTATTATTATTATTATTATTATTATTATTATTATTTGCACACACAAGGACACACATAAAAGAGAGAGTGCCCAAGCTGGAAATTTGAGCCATACTCACTGTAATGTCAATGGCTGGCTTGAATTGATTTGCTTTGACACGTGCTATGATTCTCTTAATTCGTTCATCAATTTATGGAAGCTATATATATATATATATATATATATATATATATATATATATATATATATATATATATATATATATATATATATATATATATATATATGCTCAATCGACTAAACTTTAATGTTTAGCTCTAACTTTAACAAAGAGATTTAGGCAAGAAATAAGAAATATACAGATACATACTAGTGCATAGGGAGCCAAACACTGCAGAAGAAAAATAAAATGGGCAAATTTGAAGATATACGCGCTCCACTTCTTTTCCAAACAATCGCTCAAGGCTGCCGATATCTGTGTACCGCCGCATGTTGCGCGTTCGTCTCTTCAAGGCAAGTAGGGCAATGCCAGCAAAACAGTGCGATATACATGACAGTTGCGATTCCAACCGTCCAGTACCTGCAGAAATGTTGGATCGCGTAGGGCGGTGTTCGATATCGCCGATTGGACCTTCAGTGCAGCTGCGCACACTCCTGCTATTTTGAAACGAATGTTCGGATTTTTTTAGTTTCAAATTTCTTCCATTACGCTTTGTAATCAATACAATTCTGTGGGATTCAAAACAAGTCCGTGCTATTAATTTTTTCATGTTGGCATTTTCCCCTCTAACTCGCCATTAATGGTTGGTCTGTAAGTCTGTTTTACATATTGTATTTACTGGGATGCTTGTAGCGCTGGATAAAGCTATAAAAGCTATAAGTATTGGTAAATTTTTCTAAGGTTGGGTAAATATTGGCTACCTGCTGTTAAGAAAGCAGCACTGTCTTCGATCAAGCTTCGTCCAATAATTCAGTTGTCTACCTATTTCGTCCTTCGGCGTCGAAATTGTCATTAATCAGTTTACACCACCCATTGCATCTAAATGCAGTGATTTTTGTTCGTGACCTGCTTGACGCCCGTACACTGGGCAATGGGTAGTGCACGTTAAAGAACACCATATAGTCCAAATTTCCAAACCCATTTTTGACGACATGCCTTGTGTGCATGTCGTAGTTTTGGCACGCGAAACATTAACAAAACTAGTGGATGTAATGCATCCCATGTCGTTGGCTACTGACGACCAGAAGCAAATAAATCTATCACTACTAGATTTTACCAGGGTATTCGTCTGTGTGTGTCATTTAAAGCTAGTCTTGATTTTTTTTTCCTTTTGGGTAACTCTCCTGTTGTTCAATGCATCATGGACAACTTAGTTGATCGCCTTCAGCGTGTGCCAATTCATAGTGCAGCATCCTCATCGAAATATCATGGGGCATAACCAAAGAAGCGATTACGCGCCAATGGTATTCCTGTTGTATATGAATAATTTACTGTTCATGTGCAATTGTACATTTCGACTCTTTGCCGATGACTGCATCTTATGCAGCGAAATTGTTTCAACATCCTTTCAATAAGCACTGAATCACGTTCTTAATTGGTGCCCGGAAGGGCGAATGATTATTTACATCAAAAAGTCTGCAGTGCTCTCAATAACTCGTAAAAAAGGGTCAAAACAGACTTCATTTATGCAATAAATAACGTCCCAATTTCGAAAGAACACAAATACCTAGAAATAACACTGTCACACGATCTCATGTGCGGAATTCACATAAAAAAACATCATGCCAACAACCCTAAAAAGGTTATTTGTTCCTACACAGCGGCTACGGCTCGCACCATATAAAACAAAGCTACTGGCATACACTACAGTAATTCAACCAGTACTTGAATATGGCACAGTCGCATGGTTTACACATACCAAGAAACTTGTATTTGAACTGGATGGTGTACAAAAAACGTGATTCGCTTCATATTATAATAAATATAAACTTACAAATTAACTAACAACACCGCTAATAAAAGCAGAATTACGAACCACTGAAAGAAGAGCAAGAAAAGAGCGAAGTAATGTTTATATTGGAGTGTTTGAATGACCACATCAAGGTTGATACTACCAAGTTCATCTCAACAAACACAAGACACACGATGCAAGCACTCCCAAACACCGGCTGAATACTCGACCACCACCAACTGCCTTAAGTGCTCTTATTTTAATCTCTTAATTAGATTAGATAAATTCATAATTAATACTGACATCGTGAAAACTTTGGTGTACCACGAACAATGTTTCTTCACCACCAAGTTCATTATCACATCCTTTAACTAAGTTCATGAACACTTCTTTTTAAAATCATTGCAAAAAGCGCCATATAATATACTACTTCTTTTTTCTCTCAACAATTAAACTTTAATGTTTTTATCCAAATTTTATTAACCATCGTTTCTTCTTTTTTCTTGTTTTTTTTTATGAACACGAATGCGAGAGTATATTGTAATGTTGCACTTATTTTACTGGTACTGAATTGTTGCGGCTGCGACTGAATGACCTTTTTTTTTCCCCTTCGTGCTTATGTGTACGTATTTGAAAATGCGCCTTATCGGGTGAAATAATTTCATGTTTTACTGCTGTTGAAGCTGCTGTGGTTGCCTTCTGACGCTTTTGAATATTTATTGCAGCAGTCTCAAGGTATATTCTTGTACTAACTACTCTTCTGTGTATTATTTAATTTATGCCTTGTTCTCTCCTTTATGACTTTTTGTAAGAGGCTCTTTCATACGTGGTCGGCAGCATTGCTAAATAAATAAATAAATAAATAAATAAATAAATAAATAAATAAATAAATAAATAAATAAACTTCCATATATTCTGAACAATCCCAGGCGCCACCTTGGGGGGGGGGGGGGATGGCTTGGGGCCTGGACTTTCCCATAAACTTGGATGAAGGGGAGTGCTTTGCCAATTTTACCAATTACAAATAATATTCCTGGCAACGGGCTTGGGTGGAGGCCTTAGGGGCGTCACATCCCACTCCTGAAATCCCCGATTTCGTATACAAACATGCAGAAAAGTCATATAATTGACCCCAATCGTGATAAATTATGTCTGCTACGCCCCTGAATACATCGTAACGACGATTTCTTTTGAATTATCTTAATGGGGAAGTCGCAGTTGGGCCCAGGCTACGGCTCGCGTCTCAAGGCCGTGAACGTTGTTATCCGAACGCGATTCGAGATACGAAACTAACAGCTTGCGGGATTTGCCTGCAATTCCGCACGTGCGGGCAATATATCAGACCGTGGCCTAAATATACCATGGCTAGCGCATAAATGGAACTCTGCAGATAAAAACACCGAACGTCTGCAACTGTGCAAATAAATGCTCTTGGCTCTCAGCGAGTTCAGACAGCACTAGCGTGGGAGCTGTTGCCCTGTTCCGAAGCGTGCATAGCCGTTCCGTAAGTATTCATAATATCTGAAATTTTACAATGCCTAAACCGTCATATGACTACGAAACACTCCATAGCGTAATTTTGCGGACATCTTTCGAACATGTGGTGTTCCTTAACGTGCACTGACATGTGCATGTACACAGTACAAAGGCCCATGTACGCAGTACAAAGACCCATGTACACAGTACAAAGGCCCATGTACACAGTACATGGGCCTTTATCAATTTTCCTCCATCGAAAAGCAACTTCCACGGCTGGGACTGAAAACGCGGCTTTAGGGACAATATCCGAAGAGCAGCTTAAGTATACGCTTTCAACGCGGCGGTACATTGCATAAATGTTGAATTGAAATAAACGGGTTATTCAAGCGCATATCTTTACGCTGGAACATGCGCTGTGCGCATATGTCGTTCAGAGCTCCTTATTCGGCCGAAAGCTGCTGAGATAACTTTTGAACGAGTGGCGCTAGTTGTTTTGGGGAGGAATAAACTTTTACTGGTCAGAAATGGAAGATGGGACTACAACCCTCCGTGCAACACGAGTGGGCGGAGTGGATCTCCAAACGTAGTAGAGATCAAGAGCGCGAAGCGAAATAAAGCAGGAAAACACCATTGATATGAAGCGTTGTACACAGCCTACTAGGCCTTGCAAACCCCTGTCAGTTCTACTGGTTTTACCTGATTATGCACAGATGTTGCGGCAAAGTAGTTAATAAAACAGGAGAAAAAAATTACATGATTCCTACTAGGCCTCTAGATAAGCATCATTCGACAGAGCATGGCCTTTGAGATGGCAAACGCGCAGCGCTGCCGTGCGTTTGCCATCTTGGAGGGCGTGAACAGAACGATCTTTTTTGTTTGTTTTCTGCCGTGAGTTGGCGCTGCTGTCACAAGAAACGATGTTTTTTTTTTTTAAAGTTTACTTCATCACTGCCAGGAGGAAGCGTATCCACCCAATAGGACCCATAAAATGCGTGTATCTTTGAGCAAACTATGCGTTTTCAAGTTGATTCAAATATTACCCGGTCAAGATAAGCAATACACATTTAGAATATTGGTTGGTAAAAACAGGTATGAGGCGCCTATACAGAACCTTATAAAATGAAAACGTTTCACGAAGAAAGAAAAAAAGATATGATCATAATTTTGGACTGGCATAGATGGATGTATACTGATTTTAACAAATACGCTGGGTGACTATCTATCTATCTATCTATCTATCTATCTATCTATCTATCTATCTATCTATCTATCTATCTATCTATCTATCTATCTATCTATCTATCTATCTATCTATCTATCTATCTATCTATCTATCTATCTATCTATCTATCTATCTATCTATCTATCTATCTATCTGTCTGTCTATCTATCTATCTATTTCACTCGTGTTTTCTTGGAATCATTAAAAATGACCTTAGACTGCACTACCTGAACTAAATGTACTCATGTCATACCTCTTGTCAAATCGACTTTTTCTTTACTTGTACCTTTGGTTTTCTCTTGCTGCATTTGTAGACTTTTTATCTAATGTGTTTTATTTTGCAACATATTCCGTTGACTTGTGTTAGTTATTACCCTCTATAATTGTATAATTGACCGAGGGTCCTGCTACAGTTTTTTTTTTAGTTTGGGACCATCGCCTGTATATTTGTTGATCTTGTATTTTTTAAGCAATAAACTGACACTGAAGCTATCTATCTAATCTGTGTTTGCGCACGCGCGCATGCGTGCACTATGGTGACACGCCCCGAAAATTTGCGGTAAAAGAAATGTCTATTGACAGCTTCAAATAACAGCGTTATTTCTACCTGCACAGCAGCTGTTCCGAATAGCGAGCCGTCGCATTCAACTGACATGTTTCGTGGACGTGTGGCGCTTGTGACTGGCGGGGGCAGCGGCATAGGCCGCGCAGTGTGCTGCCTGCTGTCCCAGAGAGGTGCCCGCGTTCTGGTGGCAGACGTCGATCTGGAGGCGGCCAATGCAACGGTGGCGTTGCTTCAAGGTCAGCTAGGTTGTACCTTATAATGTGTATTTGTTGCAGTGCAGAAGACGATTCACGACGTTTTTTTTTTGGCATGTAGGCGTTCGCGAGCCGAAGTAGAGTGCAGTGGGAGGCAGCCCTTTGTCATATAGAGGGGGAGAGGGTGAATTATGCCAGCCTCTCCCCCTTTATATGGAGATGACTGTGAATGAGATGAGTGTCGCCAAACCTGGTTTGCAGTGCCGAGACCGGAGCTTCATAGTTCGAGCGGACGGCTTGCGGGATGTACTCGAGGTATTCAGCTGCGGCGGCGTGGAGCTGGTTAACTTGCGCCTGAACTTTATGTTGAACTGTCCAGTCGTTTAGGGCAGCGCTGGACTTAAACTGCACCAAGAATGCTGCCCATGACGTGGTGCTATCGAAGGTAGGCTGTGAAAGTTGTGCTCCGAAAAACCGAGACTGAGCTGACATGAGAGCGTTTCGTTTGACCGTGGTAGACTCGCGGTGCTTAAGGCCAGACTGGGCTTCAATGGCAGAGAGCCATGCAGATAGGTCGGCGACGTCATCTGCCGTCAGGGAACGTTGGGCAAGCGTGGCCTCAAGATAAAATAGGCGGGTAGTGAGGCGAGTTTCGAATTCTCGCATTAGGGCTCTTCTGTCGGCTTGACCTTGTAGGGCTTGTAGGCAATCTTGCGCATCGAAGTATGATAGGGTCTGTGCCCGAGCTTTCCTGCGTAGCCTGGACAGCAGGTTCCCGGGCCGTCGACGATGCGGCAGCGTTGCTCCGAGTAGACATGGGTCACCGTTGCCACCGCTACCACCAAGTGTTGCGTAAAAGAGCAACTAACGCTAACACCATCCAAAACGAACACTGTCCTGATCGTCCTCTTTCTCTGGACTACCCTTCAGGCGTCAGTAAATCCATCGGTATGATCCACAACAATATCTTTACTAAGTGAAATCTTTCTCGTCATTTTCTTTAAGGCACAAAATTAGGGCTACGCACGTTTTTTTGTTTTTGACAATAATGAAAACCAAGTGCTCCTGATCTTGCATTGAAAGAACTGCTTTCATCCCACCTTTACCCCGGAAAGCTGGGGACCAATGAGATGCCGTTTGAAAGAGAAGTGCAAACTTGGACCCGTACGTCTGGCTGCATCAAATGAAATGAACCAACAAAGGGAGCCAGCTCCCGTGGCTGTTGCTCATGCCCGCCGCCCTTTCTTTTTTCTTTACTTGCAACACACTCCCGCGGCTGGCAATGTTGTGTACGATTTGAACTAGTCTGCCAAGTTTAAGAAAGGTTTGAGTGAATCTGCCAGGAGGTGTTACACAGCGACGATGAAAGAGTCACCCGACGTCTTGTCGATCATGGCTGTGCCGCTTAGCGAGATTCTTCGTTCCCGCCGGTTTCCTGCGTAATGAACATGGTGTAGTGCAGGAGTTGTGTAGTGTATAGTTTGAACATCTAGCGGAGGTCTCTGGCGTTAGATGCCATCTTCTTCTGGCATTCGGCGGTGTCGAAAACGGTCTTGGGGTTCATGTACCTGGTTGAGTGCGGCTTGTAGTAGCGCTGCTGATTACCGTACTGATCAACGACTTGCTTGGACTTGGAGCAAGACAAACTCGAGACTCTACCGCCAGAATATGGCTTGAGGTACATGTAGGACGAGAAGTAGGGTTCCGCCTGCTGTTGCTTTTGCAGAAAGTCCTGGATGTACACGGTGCTAGGTGATCGGCAGTACATCACTTCACCCTCTTCGTCTAGAAAGTATAAGGCAACCTTGGCAAGCTGGGTTGTGGGAAACCTGAGCCTTGTGGTCGATGCGTATGTGGCACTCGGGGTTTCCCTTAGCCATAGTATACTCGCCACGGCGTACCTTCCGGATGAGTCCATGCGCCTAAGCTCCGTGGATCGCGTGGACAGCGACAGGTCTCACGGCATGTACCCGAAACTCTTCAACTGGTGTTGAAGAGTTTCGTGCGTGAACAGGCTCGTGCGTGACGAACGGCGTAGTCTGGGTTAGTGCAATGCCAGATACTGGCGCTGCAGCCGGGAGGCTGGGCGACGGCAAATTCGCGGCCTGCTGCGACGACGAGGTGAGAGGAGTCGTGAGGTTGGTCAACGGCAAAATCGCCGCCTGCTGCGACGTGAAAGCGAGGCGATTCCGATAGGCGATGTGGCTTGTAGACGATATCGGTCCCTCGACATCGCTTTCCTCTTGTAATTGTGCTCGAACTTCGATGAAGCTCATTAGTTCTTTCACTTGTCGCGACTGAGCTTCTTGATATGTCATGGCGTTCTCAGCTGGCATAGCTTTTCTTTTGCCTTTTACGATACAGGATGCTAAGGTCTGGAAGTAACGCCTTCAAGGTGATGCTCTGCAGCACCGTGAAATTCTCTCCTGGATACACTGATACACTCCGAGACCTTCTAGAGCGTTAATGCATAATGTTGTTTCATCATAGAGATTACTTAACTTGGTCACGTCAGTGGAACTTCAAAGTGGTGTGACTGACAGCAAATTGTCTAAATGGTCATCGACTAGCACGTCGCGGCGGCCGAAATGGTCGGACAGTATATATCTGTATTGCCACGTCGTAGTTAACGTCGGTAAGGCGAATACACTGAATTGCTACCTTGATTGATTGATATGATGGGTTTAACGTCCCAAAACCACCATATGATTATGAGAGACGCCGTAGTGGAAGGCCGCTCCAGAAATTCCGACCACCTGGGGATCTTTAACGTGCAGCCAAAACTGAGCACACGGACCGGCAACATTTCCGCCTCAATCGGAAATGCAGCCGCCGCAGCCGGGATTCGATCTCGCGACCTGCGGGTCAGCAGCCGAGTACCTTAGCCACTAGACCACCAAGGCGGGGTAAATTGCTACCTTCACTGCCCCAGTTAGGTATGTTAACAAATATTTGAACTTATTGATTTTTGGGATCTACTCGTTTTTCTTAATGCTTGCTTGTAACTGGTTCTAAAATCCTTCCCACGCGTCGTTCTCCGGAGAAACTCGGGATGTGCAGCTTGGGCAGCGCGATGCGAGACGTCATCGTTAGAGTCGCAAGCCCGGGCGAAGTCGAAGTTGCGGCCGGCTGCGACGTGCATGCGAGAGGGTCACTTGGGTGGAGTGGTTGTGACGGCGGCGCATTCTGGTGGCGTTGGCTGCTACGGCTCGGTCGCGTGGCGAGTTCTCAGTATACTTGAGCGCAGATGACTTTATTCTCATATTCGCTGACGTTTGTCAAGTCTGCCTGCAACTCCTCATCATGCATTGCATCTTGAATCTACCTGTCGACGTTGATGAGGTGGGCGTTTTTCGACACAATGATGGGCGTTTTTCGCCACCATTCTCATTTATTTGCAATGACGTACACCTTCGTGCGAAGCGCGTCATCGCCTCATGTTTATTTTCTGGATCCATTGCGGGGCTTGTCTGCCTCTGAACTCGGTCAAATTAAGGGTGGGAGGAGGGACAATGGTTACTACATCATACGGGGGGAGAAGGCGGTGACCATTGCCCTCCCCCACTCCCGCAATGAATAACCATGCACACTATGGGCTGGCGACAGCTGCGACACGTGCGCGTTGCCCATTTCAAGGTTAGGCAACCGCTCTTTCTCGTTCGCATTTTTTGGTCAACGGCTACTCATGCCAACGGCCCCCTTTTATTTTTTTTTACTAAGACAGTATTCAGTGTGAATCACAGTTCGCGACTAAGTTGTAAGCAACGCGACTGACAGTTTTATATCCGCTGTGACCAAACAGATTTTGTAGCAATCTTCGTTGCAGCAGTGTGTCTCCAAGCAAATTGCGCTGTCGGTAGGTAGTGTGTGTTTAGAAAAAGCGGGTTATGATTTAGAGTACTTGGTACTCTACTATGGTAGAGCAGAAAGCCGTACGACTACGCAGTTTTCATGTAGGCCACGTCTGTTTCGGTAGAGTTGTTATGATATCCTTCTTGCAAAGCTCTCACTGTGCTCCTGCTTTCAGATGCGTGGCGGTGAGTAATGTGATATGTAACGCTGAACTTAACTTTTAATGCTTGTAGCGGCTAAACGCAGTAAAGAAGTGTATTTCATCCCATATGCTCAAGTAGAAAGGTATCTCTTGCGATTGAATGCGTCAGTTTAACATCGAAATATTACAAGTAGTCGTTGATGAAACATGAATTCGGTGTTCCATCTCAAGTTGCTCACGTTGATGCATGCTGTAAGCTTGTTTTGTAAATATAAATAGTTTTGTTCCCACCCAATATTTCCTCCCAATATTTAGTTTCTTCTCAGTATTCAATATCCCTCCCAAAAAGAAAAAAAGCGTCCAGACGGACGCTTTTTTTTTCGAAGGATGGAAGGATATTGAATACTGGATGTGAGAGGGCCATGGGGGGCCTACCTGCTCCACTACTGTACCGCAGCTGGATATTGGATACTGGGAGTTTCCAGCCCTTCTGTTCGGTGAATCCATGGAGCAACTGCGATGAGCTCAAAAAAAAAATAAGAGGGTATTTGTGTGGCGTTCCTGACGTGTGCTAATGATGACGCAATGTTAGGAAAGTATAAAAACCTACTTTTTCTTTTTCTAAATCTTTGTGAGGCCTTCCCAAGTTCGTAGCTTGTTGACCAAAAACCTCGTGACATTGTTTCCGTTTCAATGCTGCAAGTCAGTGTTAAGCAGGTGTATTTATACGGGTAGTCTCTCGCGGTGTCCAGTAGCATATCTCTTTTGGAGAGTCGTGCCTCGCCTAAACATACTATAATGATCTTTGGTCGTTTACAACCCAAGAATAAATACACGCTTTTCCCACTAAAAAGGTGGCACGCTTGTCAATCACCTAAGAGATCACCTAAGTATGAGAGTCGTGAAAGCTGTTTTCTTTTAGAGCCGTAAGCACATTTTCTGAGTTAATGTACAGGTGCCCCGCGCATCTAAAGTAAAGGCTTGTTGTTTCGTCTTAAAATGTGTTCCTTGATCAAGTGATGATCTCATAATCTATGATGAAATTCGCGATGACGTTCATGTCCTTGTCTTGAAAACAGAGAAAAGAGCACTGTCTATATTGACATGCTAAATATCTGAAGCACGCGCAAAGTGCATGACGTCACGGCAGTGAGGATATCTGATTGGGTGGGTCGCCTATTCTTTCTCACTTGGATAGTGATGGCTAAGTGGAGCTTATATGTATTCTTTCATTGCAGCCGACTTATAGAAGATAGTTCTAACGTCTTATATTAAAGCGAGTTGTATTTTGCAAGTAAGGACGCGCTGCCGAAAGTGTAACAGGAAATTATTTTTTTTTTCATCTTGAAGTGTTGTTAAATGACACGTGGAGTGACCGTTTATACGTCTCTTTCTAGAGCCTTCAGGGGCCGCTGAACACCGGGCTGTCCACATTGACGTTGGCAGCCCTGACTCGGTGAAGAAAGCATTTGAGAACTTTGAAGGGGGCAGATCGGAGCAAGTATCCATCGTCGTCAACTGTGCCGGCATACTGCCACCACCGAAGCCATTCACGGAAGTTGCAGTAGACGAATTCGACCGCATATTGAGAGTCAACCTTCGGGTAAAATTCTTTGACTATCGGGGCTCTTGCCTTGCTTCACGATTTTTTTTTTTCGTTCAATGAATCGGTTTCTATCAAATTCTCATATCTCCTCGATAGTATTCTTTTTTTTTCTTTTCATACCCGTAAAATTTATATCGATAACGCACACTCAAAGACGGAACTTGTGTAAGCGACTGGAATTGTTTGCAGTTCTTAGCATCACCACCTAAAAGATGAAGCACATAACAGCCTATTTTTTTTGCATTAAGCCCGCAGCATGTGTAGAAGGCATCGCGCTTTCACAGGCACTATCCCCTTCATGTCTTGTCGAAAAAGGCATCAATACCGTCGCTTCAACGGCGTCACCTTTTTGCGGGCCCGGCCAAACGCCGGCTTTGTCCACAAGGTGTCACAAAACCAGTGTTTCACATTCACTGAAACCATATATATATATATATATATATATATATATATATATATATATATATATATATATATATATATATAGTCTAGTAGATCCTCCGTGAGCGGTCACAACGTGGTTTATTTCGACGTTTCGGCCTAGAGCCTGGCCTTCATCAGGAATAAAGATACAGTTTGTCTGTGCTCAGCTTTATACAATCTCAAATCAGAGGGCAAGGAAGAGGGAAAAAAGGAAAAAAAAGAAAAGAAAAGGAAAGAAAAAAAAAGAAAAATATTACACGGTGGACGCCCCTCGGGTGCCCCCCTTTCCACTTTTCCCTCCACTTCCCCCCATCTCTCTCCCCCCTCTCTCCTTCACCTTTCTTATGTCAGGGGTCTGTGTATGTTTCCGTTCACTAGCGCATTCCTCCCGATCAGACGGCCCCTCCTGGCACTGGCGGTTCGGTGTGGGGCAAAAAAGAGCTTTTCAGGAAGTCCTAAGCTTTTAACTACTCGGGGTCCCGTAAACAATTCGTCGTAGAAGGACGGGGGCCGCGTATTGTGGCAGAGGCTGGTCAGCGGGCATTTTAGGAAGTTCTAAGCCTTTAACTACTCCGCGCCCTGTCAACATTTCGTCGTAAAAATAGGGGTGCCCCGTATTGCGGTAGGCTGTGCAAGCGCGTGCAATGCGAATTCCTGGCCCGCTTCTAAATTACGCGTGTCGTGGGGGCCTCCCGGCTGTGCACATGGTTGCTGTTGGGCATGTCGTGCATGGCACAATTGATTGGGTAGTAAAATAAAACAGAAAACAGACGACAGCTGCACTTAGGAAGAGTAGTTACACTTGGAATTGTTTTAGGTTGTCCAGTGCCCTTCGCAGCTGCAGTGCCGTGAACTCAGTTACTATTTTCATTGTTGCCGTTATTGTTTTCTAATGCTTTAATTGCTGCAAGTGTACCGGGATTCTCATTTATTCCTCTATCGAGGGTGTTAAATCGGTGGATAAGGTATGACTCTCGTTGTTCACGTTCTCGATTTGATTTAAATCCCGTCTCTAAGAGCGTTACTGATAGTTTGTCAAATGCATGGTCGGGAAGATTGAGATGTTTTGATAGAGGTAGACTTGGGGCTGATTTCGCATGGGCTCTGTGATTATTGAAGCGAATCCTAAATGGTGTTTCTGTTTGTCCAATGTACTGCATACCACACACGTTGCATTCGAGTAGGTACACCACATTAGAGGAATCGCATGTTAGGTTTCCTCGTATGTTAATCGAAAACTTGGATTGCGTGCTGGTTGCTTTGTCTGTTTCTCGCATCGCCTTACATACAAGACATCGTGGCTTTAAGCAAGGGCGGCATGAATTATTGGGGGGTGATGTGTTAATTTGGGAGTGGACAAGGGTGTCTTTGAGGTTACGTGGTCGTCGGTAAACGACGCCTGGAGCGGATGGGAATGCGCGTTTCAGACGTTCGCTTTGTTCCAGAATGTTGTAATGTCGTTTAAGGATTTTGTTTACATTGGGGAAGTTTGTGCTGTAAGTCAAGCAGAGGTTTGTTCGTTGTGGGTCTTCTCGTGGTGGTCGCTTCATAAGTAAGTCTTCACGCTTTAGTTTTCTCGCTTTTTGAACAGCGTCATTAATTACATGTGGGGGGTATTTTTGTTGCTCGAGCATAAGTTTTAGCCTCTGTGAGCTCGTGTCAAAGTCAGCGTCTCTAGAGCAGATTCGCTTAAACCGGTGAGCCTGGCTGTATGGAATACTGTTTTTACAGTGGCGTGGGTGATCGCTTTGGTAATGAAGGTATTGTTGTCGATCGAACATACACAGACCCCTGACATAAGAAAGGTGAAGGAGAGAGGGGGGAGAGAGATGGGGGGAAGTGGAGGGAAAAGTGGAAAGGGGGGCACCCGAGGGGCGTCCACCGTGTAATATTTTTCTTTTTTTTTCTTTCCTTTTCTTTTCTTTTTTTTCCTTTTTTCCCTCTTCCTTGCCCTCTGATTTGAGATTGTATAAAGCTGAGCACAGACAAACTGTATCTTTATTCCTGATGAAGGCCAGGCTCTAGGCCGAAACGTCGAAATAAACCACGTTGTGACCGCTCACGGAGGATCTACTAGACTATATGCAACGCTACGGCCACTCAACCACCATGCCTGCCTATATATATATATATATATATATATATATATATATATATATATATATATATATATAATTTAATGTTAAGACCTTTCTAGCTGTCTCTAAACAAGGTCTAGGTGATGATTATCTTCCTCAAAAGTTCGTTCAAAGACAACCACATCGTCTATATAACATACTGATTTCACATTTGAGGCCCCGCGAAACGGCTTCCATATATCGTTCAAATGTTTCCGGGGCGCGAGCCATTACACAATCTGAAGGGCATAACATTAAATTGAAAGAAACCACCTGGCGTAATAAAAGCCGTCTTTTCTTTATTAGTCAGATCCATGGAAATCTGCCAGTATCCGGATCGCAAGTCTGCTGAAGAAAAATATGACGCTGCGTGAAGGCAGTCGATGACGTCATCGATGCTAGGGGTTGGATACACGTCCTTCTTGGTTATAGACTTGAGACTCCAATAATCAACAATATCTTCTCCGCTCCACTTACCGGTAGATACTACGAAATTAGAATGGCTACAAGGCCTAAACTTACTGGTGTTCTCCGAAACCACACATCGAGCATATAGCGTGCGTTCTTGCAAGTTGCAAACAACCTGAGCAATTACAGCCGGAAAAAATTGTCGCGTATGGATAGCGATAAGTTTGACTAGTTAAAACCACACCTCAAGAGCGCATATAATTGCACCTTAAAGGCAAGGACGTTAGCGCATTTCTTTCCCATAAAAAGGCAATGAATCGAGTTAGCGGTCTGGTGTTATGTAGCGCAATTCGCTTCATTGACGCTGAGCCAGTGTGGAAGATGTTGTGCTGCTTCGTGTGGCTGAAATTTCTAAAAAAAAAACTCTACTCGTTGCTGTGGCTCAGTGGTCATGGCGTTATGTTGCTGAGCCCGGTTTATAGAGTTATATTACCGGGGGCCATGGTTATTGTATTGCGATCTGGACAGAACGCAAAGGCAATCTGCATGTGTATACAGCGGTTCCTCTCATTACGACGTTATGTTCAGTCGTTAAATCCGATAATAAAACATTGAGGCTTGTTGCAGAACATAGCAGCTGCCAGCAGACACGCCTACTCTTCCGCTAGCACTACTTACGCTACTGTTTTTCCTTTTTATTGGGCACTATAGCTTTCAGCTCTTTCAATCAAACCTTCCGGCACAGGTGACAAATTTGATCTAACGCAAACTGATGATAAATGTTAGGGTTTTGCAGCCCAAAACCACAATATGATTACGAGGGGTGCCGTATTGATGGACTTCAGCCATTTGGACCATCTGGCGTTTTTTAACGCGCACCTAAATCCAAGTACGCGGACCTCTAGAATTTTACCTCCATATAAATATGGCCACTGCGGTCGGGACTCGAGCCCGCGACCATTGGGTCCGTCGCTGAGCCTAATAACCACCAGACCATTGTGGAGGGTATACGTCTGATGCGAACTGCCTGCTGTTCGTGGTCCAGTATTGAAAACGATGTTGATATTATGATCTTCCTCGAAAATACAGGGGACCTTCCTGGTGACGCAAGCCGCGATGCACTGCATGCTACGGCAAAAGGTCACCGGCGGCAGTATCGTGAACATCTCCAGCGTCGCAGGCAGGGTTGCACGACCGGGCCTTGCTGCATACTGTGCCTCCAAGGCTGCCATCGCATGCTTTGTCAGGTCAGATCCAGTTCACCAGTTCGCTAAGACTAAGATAAACCAGTTCAATAGGGCTGTGCATTTCCGTTCCTGTACATCTCCTTGATTCATTGATATTAGAGCTACTTGCCTTCCTGGAAAACGTATGATGACTTCGGATGTCTGTGGATAGCCGCTTCTTGTACGCTATGCAGGACAATGATTCAGTGTATTCCTAACGTGATGTCATTAACAACAAGCTGACGAGCATAGCACATAATCCAGTGAGCAGTGGACCTAACAGTAGCCATCAATGAGTGAGTGAGCGAGCTAGTTTTACTGATAGAGGAATACTTCTTTTACGTGTATTCTGACGTTTCGCACCTAGTTCAAGTGAAATCTTAGTAAACACTATTTAGTAACCAATGAGCGCAGGCCGACCAGTCCACTAGTCGCATATGTCCTTACTAAGATCAGCCAGGGAGCCATGGTCGTTGTCGCTAGCCCTTGCGCCATGACAAATGAAGCACGCCATTCCAGGGGTTTTCTTTCCCCTCTTTCATTCATAACCGTCCTGTTAAGTCCTTGTAAACTCATTACATTCATGAAATCACTCACATTTTGTAACATTTTTGCACACTTGCGGTTATCTACTCTCCCCAAGGCAAGGCAGAGTACGCGAATTTGTCAAGTGCAGATATGTGTGAGATCTGCTCGAAAATTTGGCAAATTAAACCTGCAAGCGTATTATGGATTTGTTCACCAGATGAACTTTACTTCATGGCAATATAGACAGATCTTAGCTCGGCTGCAATTTCTCTACGAGGCAGTTTGTCTTAGTCTGGACAAAAACAGGATTTCTCTGGATTTCCTCGCTATTCATGGAAGCAATACATTCATTGAGTGGCCACTGTATGGGTGGCTTCTTTTTTTTCATACTTTACTTCACATTGGCAGGTCAGCTGCAGCGGATGCTGCCAATACCGGCATCCGCATCAATGCCGTGGCTCCGTGCATGACGGAGACGCCCATGGTCAAGGTGTTCAGCGAGGCGCAGCGTTCGAAGCTCGCTGCTGGTATCCCGATGGGCCGGGCGGCGATGCCCGACGAAGTGGCCGCCGTGGTCGCCTTCCTCTGTGGACCCGACAGCGCTTTCGTCACAGGCACCACCGTCGACGTCTCCGGTGGCGTCTAGAAATGTTCCGGACGCGTTGGAAGTGCTCGAAATCAGTTCGAAATATATTGGGCGGTACTTCGAAGGCTATGGCACCACATGTAACGAGGTTAAGGCGCACCACTTTCTTCGCTAGCGATTTTCGTGAGCAAAAGTCATAAATATTGGTTAAATTTAGTTTATTTTTCTCTCGGAATGCTCCTGGCTTCCTTACATGTCTTTTCTTCGTTACCCTTTTCCCCCTTTACGCTAGCCTCATCGGCTTTCCTAGTCTCAGAAACAGTACTATGTTGCTGCTTCAAGTAATAAACACACCGTTGCTAGTCAGCGCTTTGGTTCATCAATTTCTTTGTGCCACTTCTACGCGCACATCACTTTAGAAGGCCCGGGCTGTCGCACGTATACTGTCATCTCATGTCATGGCTTGACATCATGCAGACAAAACCAACGTATAGCACAACCATATAAAGTGCAGCAACGGGACGGGAAAAAAGAAAGGGAAGCGAGTAGAAGTGATGTGAAAGTAAGGAGGAGGTAAAAGAAGGGAGAGTAAAGCACGTCATGTATGGCGTCGTATACGTATTCAGCATTCATATCCAGGAACCCTCATCTCTATACAAGTCGTATGTACTTTACGCTCGTGTAACTAATAAAACTGAAACTGAAATTGAAACTGAAAGGCGATGTACAGCAAAGGCATGTGTAGTATGGTATAGCAAGTGTGCGAAAAAGGGAACACAGTGCGCAGGAAGGACGGGAGAAGGTAAAGCACAGCATAGCCGTGTGTGTTGCGTCGCACAAGCAAGCATTGCGCCGTGCTCCTGACCGGGCTGCAGAAATTAGGTGCTTTTTCTCATCTTCTAACCCCTACCACCACCACCACCACAAGCAAGAGCATGCATACCAAATAGTACAGTATAGCAAGGGAGCTGGAAAGGGAAGTATAAACCGTGAGGAGTGATGTGAAACTAAGGTCGTTGGGAATAAGGAGGGGTGAGGGTAGCGCATAGCATACCCTGCTTAGTATAGTACAACAAGGAGTGGGAAAGAGAAGTGATGGATGAGGAGTAAAAGGACGAGGAGAAAACACAGCATAACCTAGCCGTGTACAGTACAGCTATGGGGGTAAAGGTGAGCCTGAGAAGAGGGTAAAGGAAAAGGGATGACAGAGAATATAGCAAGCATATACTGAGAAAGAGAGAGAGGGTAATGAATGAGGAAGAAATAAAAAGGACGCAATTCTTTCCTGCCGATGCGGGGGCAGGAAATTATCGCGAAAACACGAAATTCATGGTTGATAGTGGTAAAATTGGCTTTTGTGTAGTCTCGAATGGTCTTCAGGCTGTTATGAGGAAGGGAAATTGAAAAGCTAATGATAAATTGTAAGACGTTAGTATCATTCAGACCGGGCGAGTGTGAAACCTGGGATATCATATCTGTTGATGACGTTAGAACGAGATCTAAAAGGGATGATGTGGTGTTCGTTATGCGTGTAGGCGAAGTAACAACTTGAAGTATATAGGCTAAACTCTGCGCATATGTCGATAAAACGTTTCGATTCTGCGGAAGTTGGATTTAATTAAGGACAGCTGCCTGACCACAAAATATACGAAAAATTAAAGTCTCCCCTAAGTAGAATAGGTGCGCTGGGAAAACGAGTACTTCTCTGACTTAATCGTGCATGCTGTCACAAAACGTCGAAGCAGGTGATGGTGCTCGGTAACAACAACCAATCGGAACCTTTTTATAGTTGACAGTAACACAGCCCCATACACGTTAAATGTCGCATGCTATAACCACAGGAAAACAGTCTAAGCATTCATTGACAGCCATCGATACACCACCACTTAGTCCTTTAGGACGATCGGCACGGTAAACATACTTTTTTATTGCAGTGGAATAACTCAGAGTTTGCAACTAGACTCGTCAACGAAGTCTCAGCTAGTGCAATCATATCTGCATGACAGTCATTTATTATGCCGCATAGAGATCTCTTTTGAGTAAGACACTACGGATGTTACTAAAGAGAACCGGTAAGCTGGATATTATCGATTCAGTGTCCCTACCCTTTGCCGTATCCTATTCGGGGGCTGTTGAAATATTGCGCCGAGGCCTTAAGACTTGAACAGACGCCTCGGTATTATTAATGGTACTTTACGGATTCACTTCATAAACCTATTGTTCATTAGCATCGTAGCCATATCACTTTCTAGCAATTATAGCTTTTTGTACCTCAACTTTTATGGCAGATTCAGACTTTTTCATATTCGATTAGGGTTGTAGCGCCATCATCACCATCATCATTTCTTCATCACCGCGCCTCTCGCGCAGCTGATGCGAGCTCGAGCTGCGCGAGGATTAGAACGAGCTGACACGCCTGGCGTGGCGGACGCTGGTAGCCGACGGGCTTCGCTTCAGGCCTGCAATAAAGTGGCGAGATCGGCACGGCCCCATCGGCGGCCTTCGACGTCATCTCACGTCTCTCTTCTCTCATCGCTACATTGGTGACCCGGAGAACACGCCCTTCGCCGAGCGGCCCGCGGCCATGTTCCCGCAACTCTGCCCACCAGTGCCGCCGTACCAATCAACTTACCCCAAGGTATGGTTTATGCAGCTCGACGCCGTTCTTGCGGTGAATGGCATCACGGACCAGCTGCTGATGCACGCCATTCTTCTCGACGCCCCTACCGGTGGAGTTGCGCCATCTCGCTGCCACTTCAAGCACCAGCCCGCAGCCTTACGATGCCCTCTGCACTGCAGTGCTCGCACGCAGCGGCAACACATACCGTCCGCTTCCGTTTACCCGCACCAGGCAGGTTTTCCCCGGCGTCGCAGAGCAAGGTACGAACCGGTCCGCAGCCCTCCATTGACCGCTACCTCGGTACCCCGGCTTCGACTACTTCTACACCTGATCCGGTCGCAGAAACATCCACTCCTGCACCTGATCACGACCGCGAGGTAGAAGACTCCGCCACTGCGACTGACCTTCCCTCCGCGAGGTACATTCCTTCAGAGCCCCCGTGCGGAGCTTCATCACACGTACCTGCCACCTGCACGTTTTCCACGAAAGCGACGTCACGCGACACCGTGGCCCTCGCCGTTTCCGCGACCACCAGCTCAGACGTCTCGGCCTCCTCCTCGCCGCAGCTGCTGGTCAGCTCCTCGACGGTACCCCCTGCCGCTCCGCCACCTGCCACTGGTGCCAGCAATGTCCTGCCGGGTGCCTCGCCACATTCCACTCGCACCTCCCCGGCCAGCAGCCGACCACCCTCGGCGTCCCCGCTCCCCGCCCCTGTCCTTGTCTCTGTTTCGTGGTCTACGACGGGCCCCAGCGCCGTGCCTTCGCGGAGCCAGAGCCTGCCCTCATCGTCGGCGTCGACACCGGCAACCACCAAAGCAACTGCCACCGTCGCCTCTCTGCCCGTGGCGCCGCAGCAGGCACCTGCGTCGAGACCCGGCGTCGCACAGGTGGTTTCGGCCAGCCCCAGTCCTCGCACCTCTGGTGCCCCCCGGCTCATCCAGCCGAAACAGCCACAGATCCTGCCCAAGCTGTCGAGCGGTAGCGCGAACATGACGACGCCTTCGGCAGCGGCGACCACCCGGTGCCAGTCTCCCCGGGCGGCCCAGCACAAGGCCACACCGCGGCCCGCGCCTGTACCGGCGCCGCAGCCTGCGACCACGGTGCAGCGCGGAGCCGTGATGGGACTCAACACGGGGAGTCCGCTGCTCATCGGGAACCCCGCGGCAGCGCAGCCGGGCATGTTTCCGGCTGGACCTGCGCAGGGCACTTTCCTGCTGAGCCAGTACATTCCAGGACTGGGGCCAAGGGCCAACATCTTTCTGGCACCGCCACGCATGATGTCGCCCCCCTCGTTTGCCATAGTTCCGGGACAGCCACTGACGCTGCAACAGCTGCAGGCCATGCTGCCCACGCAGACCATGCTGGCCCAGCCCACACTGGGTGCGTTCCAGACAGACCAGCACCAATCCCTGGTGCAGATACCAACGTTCACCCAGCCGCAGATACTGGCGCATGACCACCATCACCACCACCACCACCACCACCACCATCATGGGGCCCTGTCGGGACCTCTAATCTCGACAGGCCGCAGTATAGTGTCCTCTGCACCCAGCGCCAACATTGTCAACCACCATCCTGTCATGACCTCGCGACACACGGTCCACTCTCGGCCTGTCCGACCAGGTCACCGTGAGACCCGCTTGTCGGCTACCACAGCGACCCGGCACTTCCTCCTGCGTCCTCTGCGCAACTCCCAGTGTCGCCCGCCAGAGACCGCTGCCTACTGATGGCCTATAAACGTTGACAACCTGGACTGTCCAAAGAACAATTTATGGATTGCCGTTCATGTATATAGCATTTGTCACTCTCTTTCTTTTTCACATGCCTTCAAATCGCGCAAAGCGCTAGGGGGGGAGCCCTGTAGCGCCATCATCACCATCATCATTTCTTCATCACCGCGCCTCTCGCGCAGCTGATGCGAGCTCGAGCTGCGCGAGGATTAGAACGAGCTGACACGCCTGGCGTGGCGGACGCTGGTAGCCGACGGGCTTCGCTTCAGGCCTGCAATAAAGTGGCGAGATCGGCACGGCCCCATCGGCGGCCTTCGACGTCATCTCACGTCTCTCTTCTCTCATCGCTACAGGGTTTATCTGGCGTTGCGTGTAGCGGCACAGAAGTCTTCACAAACAGAGATATTACTTTGTATTAGCCGTGTACGCTTGAATAATATTTCTTCTTTGGTTTTATGGGCAGTAAAATTAAAAATTAATTGACCTGATTATTCTTCAAAAAATCGTCCGATACGATGCGTCCGTTATATGTTATCACTAATAACGCTTATGTTTAGAGTGCTATTTAGGATGTAAATTATTTTCTGCTCTGATTGAACGGCAGACTCTATGGAAATATCCATTACTCCATAAAAAAGCAGATTATCCCTACAAGAACGTTCTTCTGCATCATTCAATCGGTAGCGTAGGACTGCAGCGTCTTTAGTGATGCCTCCAACGGCCTCGACGACTTCACCCAATTCATGCTGCCATTTTTCAAAATTGCCCGTCTGAGTTTTTACGTTCGCGAGTATTACTTTGATTTCAGATATCACACCTGCCACTGTTTCCTGGTGTGTTTTCAGCTCACTCATAGTACCGAGCATTTCTTTTTCCTAATCTTCTTTCAGTTTTTTTTATTCAAGCCACGTAATGTTTTCAGAACTTCAGTTAACGTATCCGATGGTTGTTCTTTCGGGGGCCGGTATTGCTCAAAATATCGCCGCACAAAAGTAATAGCAAAGAACAAAATGGAGCAAGCAGTGCTTCTGGGCATGGAAGCACGATTATAAATGGATCGCCAGATCTTAGTCTTGTCATGGAAAAAGAACTGACCTGTGGAATGAAGCAAAAGATGTGTGAGGCCATGATTACATGCGTGCCTCTATGCCCACTGAAGAGTGCGTTCGAAGCACCGACTTTAAATGCGTTAACAATCAGAGCAGATGATGACGTTGTAGATGCGCAGTGGATATCAAGCGATCGGCAATCCATGAAGCGCCCTTTCCGCCAGAGAAGGGTGACAGTACACGAAAACAAGGTAGCTGGGAAGCCGTCCGCCGTCATAGCCCAGTAGCAGGGTTCGTCCACGGCATCTCCATCGACGAAGCACTGGCCGATAGGACGTCTCTCAGGTTGTGGCAAGCAGTAGTGATCAGGCCAAGATGGGGCATGCAGGTGAGGCATAGTCGTCCAGAAGGCATGCGTCTGCAGTTGCCGAAGCTGTGCTTAGCATGCCACCATGACGAAGGACACCATAGCAGTACGTGCCAAGTGCCAGGGTGCCAAATAACTGTGGAATGAAGAAAAAGATGTGGGAGGCCATGATTCCTGTCGTGCGTCCATGCGCACTCCTTGCCTAGTGAAAGGAGTAGAAAAGGGAAGTGAAGGAGCGGGGAGATGTCACCACTGCATCACTTGTCAATCAATCAATCAATCAATCAATCAATCAATCAATCAATCAATCAATCAATCAATGAACACGTATCTTTGTCCGTTTCAAAAACAGACTGAGGAGCGGCAAATAAAAGTTGTTTTCCAGCATCGTGATGAGCCCGCCACTCCCATTTCAAGGATTCACAGCAGCACAGAACGAGTTACGTGTTTCATACAATTTGAAAAAAAGTACATCATTCTGAGGATACAATATTTGCAAACGCAAGTAGCTTTCAAGAATGGTAGAGCAACGAGCGAAAAACAAAATTATATACTGTAAGGAGAAAGGCACGTTGTATCGTCGTCGTTGGGTCGAGACGCAAGACGAACGCCACTTTCTTGGTGATTCCTACCTCTCTACGTACACATCTTCGGCGTGCCATCCAAGATATCTTCGAAGGAACAGAAAGAACAGTCCCAGTAGGAAGGAACAGAAGATATCTTCGAAGAAGGCCAGATCGGCTACCGAGCAAGGTTCCGCAAAGCACAAGAGTCCTTTTGGTGGCCGAGAACGGACAGGAATGCGTGTTCGTATATGTCGCAAGCTGACGGTGGTCCAGCAATACAAATGTTGTCCGGGTTGTCAACTTGGATAATTTACACCTATTACGTCACCGGAGACAATCTTATACTCGTTCAGAACACACCCCATCGGGCATATTGCGACATCACTAGTGTGTAACAGATGGTCGGCGTGGACTTCCTGTTAAGGTACATAGAGGTCACTGCCGTGCCTTCTCTTTCCGCCATCTGCGTAATAAAAAAAATTCCGCCATATCCACGAAGTGAATGATGATGAGTGGGCGAAGCTCCGGTGGTAAACCTGGTAAACCATGAATCCTCTGTACATTTTGCCCACTCGATTTTATTACATCGCTCCCCCTAGCGTACGTCGCCGCACTAAATCGAACGATTGCCTTCAACCAATGACACGCGCCATATGTGACATCATTCCTATTTTATAAGATCTCGCGTCTTTCATCAACTGCAAGTACCGCTTTTAGTTTATAACATCTTGCATCTTTTCATCATCAGCTAAAAGTACCACCATCCAGTAAACACTACAAGAACTAAACGAGAGGTGGCTACATACAGGAGACGGTACCGCCATCTAGTGAACACTGCAAGAACTAAACTAGAGGTGGCTAGATACAGGGGACGGTACCGCCATCTAGTGAACGCTGCAAGAACTAAACAAGAGGTGGCTACATACAGGCTACAGGGGACGCACAGACCACGCCCTGAGGAGCTTCGCCCCTAAAATTCGGCGGAACCGCTTCGAACGGTGACACGGCGTCGTTGCGAAACTCACCTCCAACAGGTCAATCACTTTCAGCGGCCGCGAGCTCCGTACTTCGGCAAGCGGCTTGAGCATCATTTTGCAGCAGCCTGCAACCCACAAGTGAACAAACAGCCCGGCAGATATGTCAGACCAAAACCTACAAGCTCGACGGGCACCGTATTGTGTAGGAACAACAAATCCGGTGAGGCCAATTGGGAAGAGCGCTTCAGCGGGACTGAATACTCAGTTAACACAGCGTCACAGAGGTCTGCAAGAACCTGCCCATACGGGATTGTCTACGGCCAACTACCAATACTTGGCGATGTACTCTCCTTCAATACTCCTGTACACGTTATAGCAGAACATCCATTGGGCTAGTTCATATTATTCACTTTAAATGCCGAAGGTTGGGCACAGCACAAGGCATGAACAGAAGAGGACGACACTCACCAATGGAAGTTCGGTTAGGAGGCAACACATGTGCAGCTAACAAATTAGGCACATGGTACGGTTTTTCTCGCCTAAAGACAAAATGACTATCCCGATAACACAATAAATTATCAAGTCACATGCGCTCAAGCGAAAAACAAAAAAGTCGAAGTAAATAAAAAAAACAGTGAAGGAGAGGTGATGAGAACTAAAAAGGTGTGGGGTGGGGGGCAGCATTTGCTATATTAAAAAAATGTAGTCTGAAAAAAAATTAAGAGAGCGAACGGACAGACATGAAGAATTAAAAAAAATTATGCCTGGAGATGCATTTGTATACTCACCGATTGCACGTTCTTTCTTGGCGCAAAGGCACTGAAATTCGTGTGGGGCAGCACCAACGCTAGTAAATTATTGGCTTAGCCCCGCCGCGGTGGTCTAGTGGGTAAGGTACTCGGCTGCTGACCCGCAGGTCGCGGGTTCGAATCCCGGCTGCGGCGGCTGCATTTCCGATGGAGGCGGAAATGTTGTAGGCCCGTGTGCTCAGATTTGGGTGCACGTTAAAGAACCTCAGGTGGTCGAAATCTCCGGAGCCCTCCACTACGGCGTCTCTCATAATCATATGGTGGTTTTGGGACGTTAAACCCCACATATAAATCAGTATCAATTATTGGCTTTACGGTCCTCGTCGAAGGCGCGCAACTGCATATAGATGGACAGTGTAACCAAGCAGCGTTTCGTATACACGCGTTTTGCAGTTCAGTGTTTATTGCTTATGTACGGCAGTTTAGTGGACGATGCCGGTTTACTCAGCCAACACGTGTCGTCCGTATACGCTGGACACACCAACGGTCACTTCTGGTGCGGTTCCGACAATGACCATGCAACGAAGTAATGATAAAGAAAGATACAGACGGGCTAGAAATAAGAAATGGACTGACAGTCAATTCATAGTTTATTTAGGTTACTACCCTGCCTACCCACCGGAATATAGTTGAAATAATGGGAGAAAAGGCGATGAATGAACAACAACGTAAGAACAGACGAAGCTAAGGCTGACTGATCGTTTGGAACATCGAGCACGCAGCTCTTCCATTCAGCGGCACCAACATACGACCTTATCTTCTTCCTTTCCCTCAAAATTTTCCCCCTCTTTCTCTTTTCCCAGTTCAGGCATCCAGCTTGACTTAGTATTGGTTAATCTTTCATCTATCCATGATTTCCACCTCTTCTGGAAACGAGACATCGCGAGTAGGACAGAAGGGGACTTAGCGCTAAGTCTATATCTGTAATGTTGTCCTGTTGCCCTTCACTTCTCTCTCTCTTCTCCTTTAATCCCCTCACCCCTTCCCTTAGTGCAGGGTAGCAAACCGGACGTGCGTCTGGTTGACCTCCCTGCTTTTCATTTCTTCCCCTCCTCGTCATTCTTCTGTTTATTACGCTCAAAATGGGCACTCTAGCGCAGCTCGTTCTCTTCCTTAGCAAGGAACGAAGTTATGTATCGTCGAAAAGACCACCAGGAGAATCAGAACAGACACCATCAAGGCCGACAGGAAAATGAACCTGGAGGCTTACAATAGCATTCTTAATTGTTCGTTTCATGACCATAGAACTCTTTAATGGGGGCCTCTGTAAGGAGCCAACATAACTTTTTCCGAGCCTTGTAGACTTTGTTTTTCTCTTCGTTTCCACGTCTCGGTGGCGCGTGTCTTCGCTTTGCTGGGCGGAAGCGACGTTGATGGCTTGCCGGTGATCAGATCGGGAAGAAGCCCATTTGAAGAACCGCTCGATCTCCACCGCCAAGGACTCCGCGAGTAACCTCCACTTGGATCGAAAAGTTGCATTGTGCGCGTGCGGCCCAGAGCATCCGCGCGCGCATGATTTGTGCGCGGACCTGGCGGGTGGCAAGTCCGCGAAAGTTTTGTCCGATACCCCCCATGTGCACAGCGAAGCCAGGTGAGTGCTCCAACCAGTCTCTGCCTCAAGCGCGATGCGGCCGTGATATAGTTAATCACATCGTTGTCACATGAGCGAAATTATGAGTATCGTATGTGTGCGCAGTTGCTTGACACGTACGTACATGTAAGCAACGAAGATTTCGTCTGTTGGCCGGGTACAAAGTTCGCGATATCTGTCGCTAGCAAGTGTAAACTGTGAAAGTACGCGCGCGAACGCTGCCAACTGCTCGTCACTTTGGCCTGCAGCCACTGTGTTAGCTGTCGCAGTGCGTAGCCAGAAATCTCTTTCGGGAAGTTCGGACTTTAACACTACTTTATGGTGGTTCACGTGCGTACACGTTTGTGTGTGTGTGCATATATGCATGTAAAACTGAAAAAAAAATTGTGAGTAGGGAAGGGGGAGTGATGGTCGAGCTCTGTCAACTCGCTCATACCTGTCGATATTTTTCATAAAGAGCTGAGGAAAGTAAGATATCGCGGTCAAGTGCTAAATAACCATGTTTATCCTGAATTGGAGACCTGTTGTTAAGCGCGAAATGTGGGAACCATACTCCACTGTGATCATTTATGTATACCATAAGTGTTTCTGTAAGCATGTGAAGAAATCTCCACCTTTCACTTGAGCTTAGGTGCAAGACATAGCTACTCAGTAATAATTTTTTCGACCTCACCCCCGTTGAAGAATTTTAGTTTCACTATGGAAAATGCGTGTAACTTCTAACTGATAAGTGCCAAATAAATCTGTTTATTTAAATCATCATAGTGTACCGCTAAGCCTCTATTTGTGCAGGTTGAACTTGAAAAAATTTTTGTGCTTTAGTGTCACGTGTGGTCAACAAGTTTCGCGTTTTCCGTACACATGCGTTATTTGACGTGCTGTCGTTTTATGTCCTTCAAATGCTGCCCTATGCACGACCCAAGAGATTAATATTGTTGGGCAACTCGCTGGTTGTTGCCTTGGAGCATCACGAGCTTTTTTCGGTTATAGAAAAAGAAATGCGCTGTTTTGTTCCTGCAACATTTTCATTCATTCGTTCATTCATTCATTCATTCATTCATTCATTCATTCATTCATTCATTCATTCATCCATTCATTCATTCATTCATTTCACCTTATGTATTGGAGTCACAGTAGACGCACCACTTCCAACCTAAACTTATGCCTTTCAACCTAAACTTACCTTAATTTTGGCCCAGTTTGTCCCACCAGTAATATTCTATTTTTGTTATAGCAGACTAACTCTTCTTTATTTTTTTTGGTTGCAAGCTTCGTTTACTCTAGTGCTGGCGCTTGTGTACAGGTGACACCAGCCACACCTTTCTATTGCCGTTTAAATTTTTCATATAGGACAGCCACAACAGAAGTAATAATAAAGTGTAACGTTTACATGTAATGTTGGTGTACTTCAAGTGCTCATTTCGTTTTCTGATCGCTGTTCACTGTGGTAAAGGCTACGAGAAACATCATCAGATGGTGCTGCGTGGTTCTAAATCGTACGTCGCACTTTTCCCGTGCTCTGAGTTTCTCGAACGAAAGGAAAATAACATGTTTGACAGTCGCCCCACAGCCCAACACTATAGGCCGCACCCCTGCCTCAAGTAAAAAAACACACACACACACACACACACAGTATATATATATATATATATATATATATATATATATATATATATATATATATATATATATATATATATATATATATACCTTTGTACAGAGGATTATGAACTTCTTACGGCTAAAAAACTAAAACTTTAGCGCATATTAGTATCACCGAGTTAACTAATAACCGCCAGTTTGAACACCGCAAAAAGTGACTGGCGTTGCAGAGGAGATTTTTCAATTTGTCGTCAACGAAGCCACTCTGTCGCTATTATCAGCTTTTACCCCTGAGTGCAAGGAACGATAAACATTGACAGCAGCCGAACGATAAATACATTCAATGTGGGCGTGAGCTCCATTGCACCTCACTCGCTACTTAGAAGATATTCATTCCGGCTCTGGTATCACTGGGCTGGCTTTCCGGCCACCTGTGACACAAGGTTCCAAGGATGCACGATCAAAATATCCGATTACATTCGACATTACCAGAAAATAAAGGCAAATGTTTTTACGCCCCCCCCCCAATGAAAACACAGGCCAAATTAAGAAAATATTTTGGATGTATTTTTTAAGGTGCAGGACCCCGTACACTTTATATTGCACCTCTGTGTTATAATGAACTAGCTAATCTTCCTGTCCTTTTTATTTGCTCCTCCTTTCTGTCTTCATAATACGATGTGTTTCGCTGTATTTCTCCCTTCCATTCCTTCTTTCTGTATTTTTTCCAGTTTGAGAAGGTAATAGTCATGTTGTTTGTTTCTGAAGACGGTTGTCATTATGGTTGTGTTGGGTGCGCGCGTTCGTGCGAGTCACGCATCGTCAGCGTCTGCGGTACACTAGTATAGCTGATCTACAATTAGGCGTAAGCTCACTTTCGCGGGGCCTTAGCATGCTCGACCAATGTTCACATAGCTTTACCTAAGGTCAAACGTGAACTGGTTCAGTCAGCAAATTGATGAACTATGGGTGTGGCAGTGACATAGAGAGATAATTTTTTTTTACTATTCAGTTATAGCAACTTGTCCGGAGCTCTTCTTTAGAGGTTTTCGTTACCTGCCAGGTATCGCAGGACACCTTGCGGACGTTTTGAGCAAGGGCTTGGAGGAGAGGGGGGCGAGGCACATGGGAGTGAGTTGGCCATCACGAGAGGTGAGCGGTAGCCCAGGCCGATTTTTGAAACTGTACTGGGGTTTTCGTCTGTGGGGCAGTCTCATATGGTGTGGATGTGCGAAAGATTTGCGTGGTCAGGAAGCGGTGAGTGGTGGGGGTTTAACCTTCCTCCCAAATTGATGTTTTTCTCTTGCATGTGTATGCACACATACACACAAGTACACGTACAAGCACATGCATGAACGCTCATAAATGTTGGCTCCCTCCTCGTACCAATTCGAAAAAAAAATCTGGTTACGTGCCTCGTTCGAAAAGTTCCATAACCTTCGGAAGTTACGGGTAGGAACCACTTCTAATTGAGATAATAATTTCATCAATTCAGTCAGTGTGGAAGCGTTGTGTCCAATAGAGGGGTGAGAGAGCTTGATAAATGAAAGGAGGTTTATTCGGCCGCCCTCTAAACCCCCCTGACTATGAGTTCACGCAATGTTTGTATCAAACATTACTCACGCTGTCACCGCCGTCTGCACCGCGGTACTGGCGTGGAATTGTTCCGTACCTGGAAGCAGCGCGTGTAAGCATCTGCAGTTATGTACCTGAGTACGCCGTGACGAAATAATGCAGCTGGTTACTCTTTCAAGTCAAGTCAAGTCAAGTCAAGTTTAATAAATAGTTCAGTTGAGTTACATGGTTAGCGTAATTACAGCAGGAGGTCCCAAAGTTTCAGAGAAACTGACAGGGGGACCTCCTATGGCTACATGGATGGGGTAATTACAAAAAATGCAGCAATAGTATACGGTCTTGTGAGTAATAATGAATAATCTTGATTAACAATAAAAACACGATCAATACACAACATAATGGTAATACTCACTATTGAAAAATAACAAGGAAGCAATCAAAAGCAAGTTAAGACAAAAAACAATATTAATGAACTCTACGTGACAAATGTAACACGTTTCATTATCAGTGTTATCAATTATACAAAGGCAAATTGAAGTAGTAAAATAGCACAGAACTGTGGAGAGCTATTAACAGTTAATTACACAAATCGGATGAGTTGATTAATTCCTGAACGTAATATTTCTTACTACGCGAAGTCCAGTACACCTGCTTTTCGACGAAGGCGGCCATACATCAAGCGGGCGCCAAAACTTATGCCACGTTGCAAACCACCAAGATCGCTTACGACACTATCGCAGCTGTGATTTAAGGGTATAGATAACTGGCAAACACGGGTTACGAGGAAAAACGCGCACTGTCTTGTTTGTGTAGCTTCGCAGTCTCTGCTTTGCGTGAACTGTTTGAACATTGTATGGTGCGTGAAATGAAATATTTAAGCGGAAAATAAAAGAGAAGAAAAGTGCTACTGCGTGGGACCCAGCAAGCTTAGAGTTCACAAAAAAATATATTTCTTTAAAGAAAAAAAAACAAACAAACAGAAAAGTACTGGGTGTCATGTGAAACCTTCAGTGGAACTAGTTCAAACAACAGTTAGCAGCAGCCAAGTGCAATAGGGTGGATTTCCCCATGGATGGATGAAAAACTTTTATTGGGGTCCTGAAGGATTCCACCCCCGTTTTATAGGGTATTAAAAAATATATCTATTTAAATTGACTGTCAACTTCCACCGATATAGCGATACAGACTCTCCTAAAGTTTGCTTAAAAAACTTTTCAAAAAACAAAATTTGGTTAGATCATATCACTATAAAGTTTCTGCCCAGAAGGACGTACCTTGATCAGAAAAAAAAACGAAGCCATCTATTCGCTAATAAACTAATGAGAATTAATTTCGGTACTAAGCTTTGAAACAGATGTTCGCATCTGGAGCCAAGTGGCCACCATTCCCCCTCTACCCCACCCCTCGGTGCCACACCATGCACATATCACGGAAAAGTACACGTAAGAAGCTTTTCCTCACAGCTTCAGGTGTTTCAAATGCGAAATCTATCTATCTATCTATCTATCTATCTATCTATCTATCTATCTATCTATCTATCTATCTATCTATCTATCTATCTATCTATCTATCTATCTATCTATCTATCTATCTATCTATCTATCTATCTGTCTGTCTGTCTGTCTGTCTGTCTGTCTGTCTGTCTGTCTGTCTGTCTGTCTGTCTGTCTGTCTGTCTGTCTGTCTGTCTGTCTGTCTGTCTGTCTGTCTGTCTGTCTGTCTGTCTGATATGTGTATCTATCTATCCGCCTGCGATTTTCGCTCTCCTGACCATTTGGATAATGGGATCCAAACGCAAAATGGTATGGCACAACATGACAGTAGTGCATAGTGAGCATAATTGACTAGTCATAACATGAAAATCATCGCATGTATGTCATGAATGTCATGACTTATATGTCATGGTCTTGCTGCTCCTGCCATGGTTTCGTTCGCATGTCATATCGCAAAACTAGTATGGTACGATATTACTACATGGCGTACATAAGTGACAGGCCCCCAAATGAAAAACATAACATGCGTGTCATGTAAGCACATGACTACATGCCACACTCATGATGCGCTCGCGGTCGTTTCACTAGCTTCAAATATACCGCATCAGGTATTACGGGATGTGAATGGATGACGAAGGCATGTGACTGCTGTAAAGATGATAATCCTGACAGGCGTGTCATGTCAGCACATGACTACATGCTACACTCATGATGCACTCGAGGTTGTTTTGCCAGCTTTACATATACAAAACTTTGTATTACGTGACGCGAACGGAGGACGAAAGTAAATGACATGTCCAAGCGTGATAATCATGGCATGCGTATCCTGTAGAACATGACTACTTGCTACCTCATAGTGCGCTCGTGGCCATTTCGGTCGCTTCAGATATACCAAATATGGCGTTACGTGAGGTGAGCGGATGACGAAGGTATATGACTGGTGCAAACATGATAATCATGATATGCGTGTCATGTGAGAGCATGACTACGTACCACGCTCATGATGCGTTCGTGGCTGTTTTGCTGGCTTCACATATACCAAATTTGGTGTCATGTGACGTGAATAGACGGCGACGATAAATGACATGTCCAAACATGATAATCATGACATGCGTATCACGTAAAACATGACTACATGCTACGCTTATAGCATGCTCGCGGCCGTTTCGCTAGCTTCACAGATACCAAATTTGGTATTACGTGACGTGAATGAATGACGAGCAGGAACGCCAGACGCAAACATGATAATCAGGACATATAATTCATGTACGGGACAATATACGTCCGCCTCATAACGCTTGGCTGATTCTGATGTGACAATTCAACCTTCCTCATTCGTGCCTCACGTATCATCGATTTCCACTGTACGTGGGATCTTCCAATTTTCAGTTGTCTGCCCTTTTACGCTCTCTTTCGCACATAGAATACACAATGAGTTGTGCAATGTTTCTGCCCTCGGACGGTACACAGGACGCGATGACGACGCTGACATAAAAATTTCACCTGTACTCTTCATATAGCTGATATAGCAGTAAAACGTACCTTGTCAGTCCGTAAGCCCAGGTGACTATCATTCACCTCATTACAATCAGTGCACGAAAAGCACAAAAAACACAACAAAGTGCACAACAGAAGCGCTGAACATGATAAGTATGTTTCAACAAACTCAATTTGCTTCTTTACTTCAGTTATCATTCACCTCATGACCATAAAGCCTCGCTTTTTTTTTTCTCTCTCGCAGTGACCACTCTCTGATGTCCACTGGCGCCACCACCGTTCGAATACTGACCCACTCTCTACTGCTTCTCCTTTCGCTGACACTTCTACACTTGACATCGCTGCCGTCCCAGCGAGTTTCAGCAGAGGCCAGCCAGTACGGACAGCAGCGCCGCGAGTCCTTCCTGGTCACGCAAATCTGCAGGGGATCGCAGTCGTTCACCAACACCCTCAACCTCGTGCTGACAATTGGCCGCAGCGTGCTGGCGCAGCCCAGGCCTCTCAACTTCGGAGGAAACTTGGGTCTCAACGTGACGCTGCGCGGACTCGACACTTTGTCGCTGCGGGGCGTGGCGGAGACATACTGCGACGAGAACGTCGCGCAGGCCTCGATTCCGGTCTCGCTGTCGCCGACCGTCGTGGTCACGCTAATCTCGCCGGTGCCGTACCTGCCGTACGTCCAGAAGGACATAGCTGGCACGCTGAGCGAACTCGAAGCGAACGTCGGCATTCGGGTGGACAGGAACGACCCCAGCGGCCGCCTGGTCATCTCGTCGCTCCAAGTGTTGAACGTGGACACCATCGATGTCGAGCTCAACTCTTTCGCATCCTTCTCCGGCACGCCGTTCACGTCGTTCTTCCAACTGCCCGGCATGACTCGGAAGATCGCGCTTCTCGCGCCCGTGGTGCGTGCCGCGTTACAAGTGTTCATCGACAACAGCTCATTTAGCCTGTAAACAACTTACAGCGTCCCTTATCGGCCCACCGAAGAGGAGAAAACTATGTTCTTTGTCTCCACACTCGATGTCTTGATCTTCCTCCACCCCGAATCCCTCTATCTACACTCTGAAAGCTCTCTGTTTAGTACATGCCTTCAAGATCAGATGCATTGCAAGCTTTTGCACCTCGCCTAAATTTTCAGCGCCTCCGTGATCGGCCTATCTTTGACCAAGCGACGATGTCATGTGATGACGTCATGAACACGTCACAAACTTGATCTGTGACATCGTCATGCAGTGATGTGATCATGTGACGATTTTTTTTTTGTCACACGTGTTGACGCTGGCACTCAATTTTCACTTTTAACAAGGCATCCAAGGTTTTCCCATAAATAATGTGAAAGCGTCTCTACAATAGGCTATTTAAAACAGCAGGATGTTTACGGTGACTTATGATAAACAAGGGCGGGTAGGATTTTCTTCAGGGCGTCAACTATACATACAGGGCACGTGTGCTGCGCGCACCTCTGGTGTTTCAGTTGTAGTACCCTCAGCGCAACATACCGAAACGGTTTATGAATGGAAATATCTGCTGATGGTTAAAGTAGGTTGTTATGTTCTCATGAATAAATAATTCAGCGCGTTTAGGAAACATCGAATGTCAACATCGTTGAACATGTGATATAGTTGCAGGCGTAGCACGTTGTCAGCTGTACTTGAGAGTTTTGTCTCCTGCATGAATTTAAAGTATAGCGAGCAAGGCTACGAACCTGGCTAACATATTCGGTGTAATCATTAAAATTGTTGCCTATCTATACAATACGACACCGAGTTACTAGCGTCAATGAGACGGCGTTTTATCACAAAGAAAGAGAGCATTTTTTTTTACAATGGTATGGTTGCTGTATTGTGGTTAAACAACAATTGTGCATTAAGAGGCCCATTATCGAGGTGAGGCTTTGGAAAGCCGACTTCTTAGACCACGCACTGGTGATACTGTGTACAAATGACGGAAGCCGCTCGGCGACAAAAACAACATAAATTTCAAAAGGACGCCGAACTTTCAGGATGCCCCGCTTCCAGAAGAAAACGTTGTCGCGTAGTTAACCTTTCATTGTGACGCCGATGTATTTTGGCAGCTAAGCAATAATGTTTTTTTTTCGTTAAAGAAAACTAAAGGTCGACTGCAAAATGCACCTGGCCGTGATTCAGTGAACTTGACTTCACTGCAAGCTCAAGCCCCCAAAGAAAGATTTTATGCAACTATAAAGTGGCAACACTTTAAATATACATGACACTTGATATTCTGTGTATTAAATATTTGCGTTGTTAATGCAGGCTATTTAGCGGGTACCTTAATGCACATTTTCCTGAAAGAACCACACAACGTTTTTAGGGAGAGAAAGAAAAAGAGGTGTAAAATAGTCACAGCATATCCATGGCGTGAATGATGATGAGTGGAGTGAAGCGTCCGCCTGTCCGTCCCCGCTTCCGTCCGTCCGTCCATTCTTGCTTCCGTCTGTCCATCCGCCCATCTGTCCACGCGTCAAACAGACAAGACAGACGGACGACTGACGGATGCAGCCAGCGGATGATTCGCGGTTTGCCGATAAAACCCTCCGAAGCTTCGGCCTTACTCATTATCCTTCACTACATGAATATGCTGTGAGGTGGTTACTACATACATGCGTACATAATGGTGACGACTGACCTACGCATTAAGGAGCTTCACCCCTAAATTTTAGAACCCTCCCAGCTGTTTGTGAAGAGGGGCAACCAACGAACATGGGGTAGTGTTTTAACGATGTGGCGTCGCGCGTGCAAGAGAGCTATAGGAATTGAGTGGACAGGGCTCCACTTCCCCCGATGCGCTTCTTATCGAACCGACGTTTCTTGTACTGTCACTGCTCCTCGTTGTAGGATTTCGCATGGATGGTATTACTCATGGAGGATTCTACGTTTTGAAGAAAGTCAAGGCTTTGCGACAATTTAGTGCCAAACACACATTTCGGTAGTGGCGGGGTACGCTTCCTGTGGTGCCGTTACAGACGCGGACAGACGCACAAGAGATGAAGAAGACTGGTTGCCGACACTCACCGGAAACATCGTTTTCAGGAGGGTACGCAATCATGCGAGTTTTCTGCAATAAAAATATGCGCATATGTCCCAAAGCAAATCTCCTTAGGAGTCTCTGTCTTCACTTCATCCACCCCATCCAGCCTCTCAAGCATTCTCAGCACGAAGATTGCCGAAATTTCTTCGCTAATAGCGAATTTATTGATTTTCCATCTCGAACCATGAAATATTCGTATAAAGTTCATGCGTGGCAGCCCAAGCGCTTCTTAAATACCACGATAACAATGAAATGGAGTAGTGGTCAGACGTGAACCATGGCTATCCCACATCTAAAGGTCCTCAAGTGACATTTGGAAGGCGTGATATGTCATGCGACTCTAACGAAGTGGATAGTGTAGCTTACGGCAAATTTGACGTGGCACATAGCTGTTCCAAAGTATATATGTGACGTAAGAAGGTAGCGATGGTTGGTAGAAGCGGAAGAGGAAGAAGTGAGAATGGAATAAACATGGCGTATGAGCCAGGCCACGTCTCCCGCGTCTAGCGTCACACGAGTCGACAGGATTCGAACCTGTGCGGGGAAACTCCAATGGACTTCCATTGGGGTTTCCATTGGGGTTTCACTGGGCAAAGCTCCCAGAAGCTTCGTCTTCTGGGAGCTCGAGGCCTTCCTTGGTGACAGAGACAAGAGTCTTGCCATCGTACTCCTTCAGCTGCTGTACGCAGTACTCGTCGATAGGCTCAATCATGTAGAGGACCTCGAGGCCTCGCTCCCGTATCCGCTCCACGAAGGCAGAGTTGGCGACCTGGTCCTTGGACTCGCCGGTGATGAAGTAGATGTGCTTCTGGTTCTCCTTCATGCGAGACGTGTAGTCCTTGAGCGAGCACATCTAATCGCCAGAGGCTGAGGTGTAGTACCGGAGGAACTATGCAAGCTTCTTGCGGTTTTGAGAGTTTTCGTGGATGCCCAGCTTGATGTTCTTGCTGAACTACTCGAACAACTTATTGTACATGTCGCGATCCTCGGCGATGCTGTCGAAGAGCTCGAGGCACTTCTTGACGAGGCTCTTGCGGATCACCTTGATGATTTTGTTCTGCTGGAGCATCTCTCGGGAAATGTTCAGGGGAAGGTTCAAGGTATTCAGCTCAGCAGTTTATCAAAGACAGAAGCATTCGCAATCAGCATCTTGGGAAGAAAAGTCTTCTGCAGAAGCGCCTAGTGTTCATGAATCACAAGATCGAAGCGACGTGAATCTAGTATACAACCTCACTGCCAACAATGAAAACAAAAGCACAGATGCCACTTCTGACGACACAAGTACTCTTCAGGCAACCACCAACAGTGAACGGTTTATAAATACAGAAGATTCAAGTGCACGAAGCCCCCCACATTATCTTCCTCCGGAAACAGCTGCATTGGTTCACGTCGTAGAAGCCTGCGGAGGACTTTCTAAGAATGCTGGCACACCACGATCAATGTCATACCACAAGCAAGTCGACAGGACGAAGACCTGGCCGCCAGCCTCACATCATTCATCAGCCATTCATCAGTCATCAGCCTCACATCATTTACGAAGCCACGTCTCCCAGTCATCAAGCGTCACACGAGTCGACAGGATGGAGACCTGCCTGCTCCTTCATCAGTCGCTCATCATCGACGCAGTTCCCCACAAGACGCCCTGACCATACATCGACTACCGAATCATCTCCAACCAGGACACAGCGACCAGCACCATGACAGGTTCATCGGCCTACCTTGACATCTCCAAGTACTCCGGGGCAGCAAACGATGGACCCGTGCATGACTGGTTCTACCTGTTCGAGCTCCACGCTACCGCTGCATCATGGTCGGAACGGGAGATGATCACCAACTTCGCTGACTACGTCTCCGGTGATGCATTTAAGTTTCACCTGACACACATATTCGACAACGATTGATTGATTTGTGGGGTTTAACGTCCCAAAAACCACCACATGAGAGACGTCGTAGTGGAGGGCTCCGGAGATTTCGACCACCTGGGGTTCTTTAGCGTGCACCCAAATCTGAGCACACGGGCCTACAACATTTCCGCCTTCATCGGAAATGCAGCCGCCGCAGCCGGGCAGCGGGAAACGACGAATCATGGCAAAAGATCAGAGAAGAGATGATTGCCCGTTTTAACGACTACGACAAGGACTTCCTCATTACCGACCATCTGCACACATCAACACTCGGCCGTCACAGTCCGCGCTCATTTCTCAAGGAACATAGCTTGTTTCTCTTCCTTGTTTCCACCAGGTTTCTTTTCGCGAAAGCCGGTGTTTTCAGAGTCGTCGCTGCAGCACATGACATGAGACGTTGCTTACCCACCTAATGAACTTCATTCTTTGTCTCGCATACGTGGTCTGCCACCCGTGTTTCAATCACGCGGCTCTTCGAGAGCTCCTGACGCTCACCGTTTGCCTCATAAAGACGCCATGTTCACGATAGACAAGCTGACGTACCGAGAAAATATCCTGTCGAGCCATGCTCCTTCCGCACAGATTCATGAATCGCCGTCCGGTGCATACACACTCGACAGTCGAAGCAACACCGAAGGCTCAGACGCATCGAACCTCGCACACTGCCATGCGCAAGAACCTCTCGTAGTGAACAGTGTAGCTTCTGAAGAACTTTCTACCAATTCTGAAGCATTATCTCCATTGCCCGAACTGCATGACAACAACCTACAGACTACCAGCTGCCGACTGGGCACCACATCAGGTTGTCAAGAAAACCAGCGCGATATTCAAGAAGGGATTCCACCCCAATACATTCCACAGCAACATTAGCAACGCCAGCAAAAGCAAGTCCAAGAATCGCAGACACTCCACCGGATACACCGACAGGATTCCGTGCCGACTGGTTGTGCCCTCGCGATCTCCGAAGACAGCGCAGCTCTGACCGACTGGGTTCGTCCTACGCCATCTTCTTCTGCCGGTCCCCTACGACGACGCCAGCGCAGCTCTGGCCGACTGGATTAGCCCTAGGCCATCTCCTGTCGCCGACAAGAGCTCTCGCAAGTGGTGCTACGTCCTAGGACTTCTGTGACCGTGTTTCCATCTTTCCTATCTCTCCTACCTCTCTTATGTCGTCGCTCGCTGTCCTAGCGCAACTCTTTCTCTCTAAACGTTAATTCCTATCCTTTTAATCCCTCCTCACCCCCATCCCTTGTGAGCTACTGTTGAGGTGTCGCAAGCTGATGCAGACAGTTACGGGGCTCACTTTTCTCCTCTTTTCTCTCTTATAACCACAATGAAAGACGACGACGCAAAGTAAGCCTCTTAAAACAAATTCAAGACGTGAGGCATCTTCGCATAAGGGATCGGCGCCAGAAACGGATTTGGTGCAAGATATCGAAACTGTGCCTACGATTACAGCTCGATTATTTATATGTGGGGTTGAACGTTCAAAAACCACTATATGATTATGAGAGACGCCGTAGTGGAGGGCTCCGGAAATTTCGACCACCTGGGTTTCTTTAACGTGCATCCAAATGTGAGCGCACAGGCCTACAACATTTCCGCCTCCATCGGAAATGCAGCACCCGCAGCCGGGATTCAAACCCCCGACCTGCGGGCCAATTACAGCCCCAATGCCATAGAAAACGACGAAAGAGACGAAAAGGCATCCGATATGTAGCGCGCAGAGACAAAGACACCATTCCGTCAGCCACGACCATCGCACTCGCAAACTGGAAGCACACCGTCAGTTCTTGCCACGACACACAAGTCGACGCCTTCGACATCCGAACCTGAAATACTACAGGAAATCCCAACCTTGTCCGTTCCTCACAAGAACTCAACCGATGTCATCACCAGTGCAGATCTCCAGGGTGTGGTTATGCCATCCAGGACGCAACGACCAGCCTCGTCCGCCCGAGTTCCGACTGCTTCCCTCTGCTGTGGATTTTTTGTGTGAGTTAAGAAACTTCCTTCTGAAATGGAACTACGGCACATTTTGACATTTTTCGCTTTAACACTCTGTGTTTTTCTTGTCTCGTTAAGTGTCTGACGCGACTTCTTCCGGGGGAGGGGGAATCATGTGACGTAGGAAGGTAGTGATGGTTGGTAGAAACGGAAGAGGAAGAAGTGAGAATAGAATAAACATGGCTTATGAGCCAGGACTCTCCACCCATTCTACATAACGTCACATATATACCCTTAGATAAGCCAAATGTATACATATATATCATCTATTTTTATACATAGTGCAAATAAACCTTTTCCTAAAGCGTAGCGTATCTATCACTACAGTAAGTAATACTACGAGTCACTTGCCTTGTTATATATAAAAAAGATAAGAGCCCTTTCAAGTCATTTATGGCTTGAGCAAACAGTACGCAGCGTCATTTACTTTTTCTTTAAGGAAAAGTTGAGGCCCTAACTAGAGATTGCGGCAAGAGGCATGTGGCGCGGGTCTGCGTGGTTGTACAAGGTCTCGGAGTTGAGAAAATGGCGGGCGAAGGGGAGTGTAAACATTCTAGACAATTGTTTTTCTGTATGTCTGTGGAAAGAGAAAAAAAACCAGCGTGATTTCGGATTTACTTGTCCGATCATAATCGGTGCGACTGGCTAGACGGTGACGCACACATTATCAATCGTGGCCGTGCCGAGGTGCCTAAAGCGGAGCCACACACCCTAACGCAGGTGTTCATGCTTCGGCACGACAAAGTGGTTCGGTCCGATATCCTCCTACAAGTTCTCTGTATGAGTAATCTTATACGGTTGACAGTGAGATGTTTTAAAGCAATATGTACTGTGTACGTCTGCGGATATCTCCTGGACTAGCCCTTTCAGAGTCAATGAACCAGTACTGAAGTGAAAAAAAAAATGCCTTCTTTTAATTCCTCTTGTTAAGAAGGCTGCTGACTCCGCGTTTCATGCATCAATGAACGGGAGCTTGGGCTTGCCGCCGACGCTTAACGACCGAAGCCACTTTGTCCGTTTCGAGAATCGGCCACTGGTGTCCTCGTGAAGTCCAGGGATGGTTTGTGCACAGGCTGATTCATTTTGTTTTCCATTTCGTCACGGAAGATAAGAATGCGGTATGCTCTTTGTCTAGACTTGCTCGCGTTGCTCTTACCAACGCAATAAGCTAAGACGGAAAAGAAATAAAGAAAAACTGAGTGCACGCCACGACTCGGTAGACAGCATTAGGGCCACCTGAATGAAAATAAAAAACTGATGTCACTAGCTTGGATGACGCATGCAACAAGGCCAGAGAGAGAGAGAGAGAGAGAGAGAGAGACAAGGTAAAATCAATGAGATATAAATGTCGTACACCCTTAAGGGCGTTCTGTTGTCCATGGGTACAGCACGCCTACCTTTACGGCTGTATAGGAAACTTGTATTGCATTTAGTATATAGCCCGTGTACGACGAGGAAGGTATCGTTAGATCTTTGCGCTGATGCTGACCACCTCTCGTGCAATAGAGCCGTGCAGAAAAAGATCTCATTCGAGAATTAGACAGTGGATGCTAAGGTAATTTGTTCATTCCGCTTTTGTCGCCGTACGTAGAACATATATCATGTACATTTGCCGCAAAAAGGCGGTGAAAGAGACACGTTGTTTTCTCCTACGATTCGTTCTCACTTAATAAACGCTAGGGTGTTATTCAAAATACAAAGAGACGCCATTTTGAGTGTAGAACATTTCTTGAGCAACCTTGACGTATTTGAACGCTTCTTCCTTCAAAACAAAAAGTGAGTTTTTTTTTTACCCTTCATTGAGAGAACGGGAAGCTGGTGAGAAGGCAGTGGTAATGACAGGTGAACAGTAACACGATGGTGACACTTGAGGCACCCCGGATAAAGCCTGAGTGGGTGCGCTAGTCCATTGAAACCTTCACGCGTGAAGGTTGCACGCTCCGAAGGGTGACCGCCCGTGTTGCCTTCATTACTATCCTTTTTTGCGATCCATGCTTTTTTTACGCGGGATCTCGCATACTGAGCTCGAACAACAGCGTTCTTACTTTCCGGGACCATCGGATGTTCACGCGTAAATTGTATTTCTTATCCGACCCAGACTTAAATAGAAATACCAGCGAGAAGGCTGCAGCATCATGGCCGAAAAGGGCCCCTATATAGCGCGCAGTCTGGAAGTTCTTCACAGACAGCTGTTCCCGTTCTCGATTGACATAAAGATTGACTATGCTGCTCCTTGCGCTTTATAAGCGATGCGCTTATAACTCGCACATTTCGGCGTCCACCATGCTGAAAACCCGGTGCTGGTCATCTGCGTGTTTCTATGCGCCGTTTTCCAATACTTGATGCTCGTTCCATAGCGGGATTTTTTGGTGATTCTCCGTTTCTTTTCTGACACCGTTAAAAAAGCTCGTTTTGCAGAAAATCTGGTGTCAACGTTGGTGTTGGTGGTTGTGAGTGAAAGCCATCCATGCCACCTGCCACCTTCGAATAACGCATTCGATTCTCTACCGCTGAGCTACGGAGGTAATAATCCCCACAACCCACTTTTATAGGGTATAATATATGTGCATTTAAACGTGAAGCTTCCGTCACCACTGCCTGTTGTCACTGTATCGAGTAAGCAACACTCTTTTATGGCTATTGGTACCACGTAATCCTATTACTAGATGACAGCTGACCAATAATCCCTCGCATACCACCTAAAGGCATCAATTCTCAAAGTAGTTGTGTGTCTAATAAAAAAAAATAGCCCCCTCCGCACAATATATATATATATATATATATATATATATATATATATATATATATATATATATATATATATATATATATATATATATAGTGCGTAGTTTGAGATATTCATCATCGAACTTGACGGGCGAAATCGGAACGAATTTCGCAAGGTGAGCATGTATATAATTGGCAACGGACGCATTCAGGAAAGCCGCTGCTGAACAGTCGACAGAGTTCTGCTTGAGGCGCCATAAAACTTTATTTTTTATTGTCTATGAGACAACGCTTATATTATGGAAGCAAAAGGACACCAACAAAGAAGTGATGTGCGTTGACTGGGCGGTCTTTTATGAAAGTTTGTCTGGAGATTAGTACTTTATGTGTACTACAGGGCTGACATACAGATTTAAAAATGGTACATCGCAAGTGACACATGTCGACACCGCAAAACGTTTCCCTTGACAAGCGAAAGGAACAGATATAGCATATTCCTATCGTGCAGGGTAATCTCATGAAAAAAAAAAAAGTCAGAGAAAGGCCAGCGGAGCGGCAGACGTTACGCAAGCGCGATCAATCACTGGTCGTGTCACACGAACAATGAACACACCCTTTGCATGAAGGACGGAATGCCCATTTGATGTGTTCGTGCCTCACCACTGCATCCGTGATCTGCCTTGCATATTCATTTCCTCGTGCCAACTGAGAGCACAGTTATCACGTGTAAGCAGATGACTGAAGACACGCGTCAGACAGGGGATTGCAAACATCCAAAACTGAGAACGCGCTGTCTCGTTAGAGCAAGTCACGAAATAAGCCACTCGGTTAATGTTTGTGGTTGTACGTTGAGTACGCAATTAAACAGAATTTGCTGCGATGACTTTTGTATAGCTATTAGATTATCGATACCTCGTGCTACATAGTATCGAAGCCTTTCGCGTGTTTTTTTTTGTTAACCAATCAATAACTGATTATTTGCCTTTGTTATTCTTGTTTACAAACTAGAGATTGATTCGAAGATACTTTATAGAAACTTGTTAGAGGTGTGCATTCGTTATAGGTGAGAATGAAACGTGTCTGGCAATCAGCAAGGCATTGCGAAACGATATGAAGAGAAAAACATGGCACGTGTATAGTTGTATACGTACTACACAGGCGGATCATGCTAAATCCAGAAAAAGAATAAAACAAGTAAAAAACAATAAAATGGGCCTACATTTTTACTTTGCCAGTTTATTACTATGCTTACTTAAAAAAAAAGGGGGGGGGGGGCAGTAGGATAACGTTTGATGCACTACAACAGAGAATCTATAGGCTTAACAAGTTGTATACAGTAATGGTGTTCTATTTTAGCTATGTAAGTTCTAAAAGCGATTTCGGGAATAGCGATCTGATGATAAGTAAAAGCGCCTCTGTCATCGCTGCAGCATCACTCAATGCTGTGATTTCCCATGTGATAAAATTTGAATCAAAACCTTCGAAAAGTCATGCAAGGACCTTTATTATTTTCCTTACATTAATCAATCAACGTTTCAAGAGACATGTGATTATTCTCAATACATGACATTTATATACACTCTCCCATCTTCTTCACAGTCTAAAAATGCTCCTGTTTCCAATTCTTCGACACCCCTTATGTATCCGTCGCTGAGCTCTTGTCTGCGACTTTAGTAGTTGAAAGCAGCGGTGCCGTATCAGTAAAATGTAGAGCCTACCGTATTCAAGTACAACCGCACTGCAACCAGGGAAGAGACAAATGCAAAATTTTCGGACGGCACATCCTTATTGTCGAACTCTAGCATACAACATCTTCCGTCTCACGTTCTTTAGACAGCCCGCTTTACAATCCACCATTTACATATCTTTCGTGAGGACCTTGCTTCTGACTTAGGTAGCTGAGGGCACCTTGCCAAATAAGCCAAATCTAGGGCCTGTATCGTACGCTATTGACCCCGCATCGAAACCAGTGCGGAGATGTACGCAATATCTGCACACGCAAGGAGGGCTCGCTGGTTTTTATACGCACGGCTGCACGCGCAGTCGTCCTCGCCGAACGGGCTGCCCGCCCCCTCGGGGCAAATGGCACTCAGTCAAGGTGGCCGCATGTAAAGAGGAGAGAGGAGGCGAGGGCACAACTCAGAAGCCGTGAATGCCCGTTTGCTCGCGGTTGTCCGCTGACCATTCCTCTCCTTTCCCAGCTGACACTGGCACGTGCTCCTCGTATCTAGGAAAAGAAATGAACATGTGAAGTCGTCGCAGAAGTTTCACCGAGCCGTGAATGAGACGAGGCACAGACGATGAGTGGCGCTTAATCAAACCGATCCACCGAGTGCGCATATTGAGCGGGAAATTATACGGAGGCCGCCGCCGTACCAAGGCCCGTGCATCGGGCTTCATCGGGGTCCAAAGTCTGGCAGTGTCCTCGGCAACTGTGGTTTTCTTTAAAAAGTTGGACTATGAAGGGCAATGGATGCTTTCAACGTTCACGTGGCGTCAACAGCAAAGTCCATAGCGCCATCACAGGGTGAGTAGGGCAACACCTAAAGCTCTTTATCCGAGCCCCTCAGACATTCAGAAAAGTGTTGACTTAGAGATCGACAGCAGTCGAACGAGGAATGTATGGAATGCATCTGGCTGAATTCAGTTATGACTTGACAACGAATTATGTAAGGAGATGCGCACGGCATAGTCAGCACGAACTTGTAATGTATGAGCAGTGCTATGCAAGACAGGCGATCATCCTTGCATCAAAAAATGACAGGAAATTATATAATTTTCAAAGCCTGTCTTCGTCCCCGCCGCCGTGGTCTAGTGGCTAAGGTACTCCGCTGCCGACCTGCAGATCGTGGGATTGAATCCCGGCTGTGGCTTCATTTTCGATGGAGGCGAAAATGTTGCAGGCGCATGTACTCACATTTGAGTGCACGACCCAGGTGGTCGAAATTGCCGGAGCCCTCCACTATGCGCCGTCTCTCATAATCATATAATAGTTTTGGGACGTTCAACCTCACGTATCAATCAATCTAAGCCTCCCTCGGTCATTCAGACGAATCGATATCACTTTGTCGAAGAGTGTGTATTTGAAGGACGTCCCCTATTGGACAAATGCTATCTGTTTTATTTTAACTATACGTGAACTGGTTAAGCGATATGGGCAGAGTGAGACGCGCATGCACAAGCTCGTTTTTACTCGGGCGGAAAAAGGCGAATGCATTTGCTGCTTACCTCGTTGGAGATATGACGGCGCATGCTGAGTGCTCTACGTACGCAATAAAGCCACCGCACAGAAAACATAGGGGGTTACCTTATGCGAAAAATCACGTTGATGAGTATAATACCGTCACAATGAGCTAAGGACCTCTGCAGTATACCATTAAGCATGGACACCGACCAAACACCTATTGCAAAATTTTGTTAGTGAAGCCAGACAAAAAAAAAGAAATCGATGGTACATGTGGTGGCTTAACTTTCCCAGATGACGCAGGCGATTTCATTCAGTGAGAGAGAGGTAAAGAGAAAATATAGAAAGAATCATAGATCATTTTGTCTTAGCATACACGATACCTTTCATGCACGAAGACAATGCAGCGGGACAATGATAGTTTAGGAGGAACTTCATGACCACTACAGCCTTTGTGTGCAACCTGCTTTGTAAATGTACAGGGTTTACTGCGTCTTTCGATGAAACGATTAGTTTTTGGATATATATAACTTCTATTTTGCGAGTGTTCCTTCTTTCTGGTAACGTTGTCTGGACACAACGCATATAATGTGAGAGCCGACATGTTCAGAGTGTTCAGTGGAAACACATCCAATATGTACAATTCTATTTATTCCTCACGATTACCGAGCACTAGTTTTTTTTTATTTACATAACATTATGAGGACTAAGTAGGATCGTTCCTTACATAATTTTGTAAAAATTGTTCTTGGGCTAGTTGGTACATGTTTACTGAAATGGAAAAGTACGCGTTCCATCAAGGAAGGACAGAACAGAACGGATAAGGACCTTACGGAATTTCTGAGAAGTTGGGGGAATTGAGCAAATTTGTGGATTGTTCAACAGACCGAATCTTCAAATGAGCATCTAAGGTCATCGTCTCAAATTTAGCTGAGGGGGGAATAAGTGAGTAAACGAGAGAAATAGAAAGCAGGAGATGGACATTGAACACCGCAGACAGAGTGCATGCAGGGTTTCACAGGCGGTCGCTCAGTGATGTTGCCCACAAGAATTGTAGAAGGGCTCGTGTGGCTTTCTGGGCTGATGTATGCTTAAAGACCACACGCCCAAGATCGTATGCTTATATATACTGGAAAGGGCGTGGAGCCGCACTTTATCCAGGTATTTCCGAAATCGATTTGTGAGACATCTCTGCTACGGAGGTGCCCAGTGAGCGCATATTTCAAACTGCGTAACATCACGGCAAGAACACTTAAAGCCAGGTCAAGTGGAACGCTTGTGTTCCTGCATAATAGTTCGCACTTTTTCGACAGCAACGACTGACCACGTTTTCCACTCGAGACTATGAGCAGATTTTATTTCTTCGTTCATTATCTCAGTTTTCAGCAGCATATTTTGTTATCAATATTTCATGCGATATTTGATATTTTCGGTCATTATTAGGCACCATTCGATTAGAATTCGATTCGAGATAAAATTTCACTGTTCGCACACCCCTAAGAAAATTTACTTCTTCACAAATTTGTTGATGATGGATTGATTGATATGTGGGGTTTAACGTTCCAAAAACCACCATATGATTATAGGAGACGCCGTAGTGGAGGGCTCCGGAAATTTCGATTACATGGGGTTCTTTAACGTACACACAAATCTGAGCACGCGGGCCTGCAACATTTCCGCCTCCATCGAAAATGCTGCTGCCGCAGCCGGGATTCGATCCCGCGACCTGTGGGTCAGCAGCCGAGTACCTTAGCCACTAAACCACCGTGGCGGGGCCACAAATTCGCGTCACTTCTTTGAGTCATACTTGATAGTAATATAAAAAAGTTTAAACCGAATTTTCAGCTTGCGAAAATAACTAAGTCGTTGAATATGCCCAAACCCCTCTTACATCAAGCGTATTTTCTAACTGATCAGAAATTTGTGCGTGCTGTTTTTGGGAGAATTTCAGTTTACAGCACAAAAAAAAACGGCAGCATTTTGTGAGTCTTAGTGAGACGCAGGACCAATAAGTTCAAAAACTGTTAGCAACAAACATAACTATTTATTTGGTGAACTCTTTAACTTTCACTCTCGAACCTATATTAGCAATGTTAGCGTCATACGTTCTCATTTACAGAAATCATTTACATAACCCATTCATATAAGCCACAAAGCTTATCAGCCAGAGTTACGCCAGAGCTTATTAGCCAGAGTTACGCAAAGTGACAGAAATTGAGTCGTTATGTGACATAGCTAATCATGATCCTGTCGCCACCACTAACTAACTGTTCGCCTTGCAAGTTTATTGTTGGAGCTCGAGCAGGATGCAAATAAAAGAAAAATGATCCATATTGACGTATAACAATCCGGTTCCTCAAATACATTATCCATGGTCGCGCATTATTGTGGTCACGTGCTGTTAACGGTTATAGCGCAGGGGCTTCGGAGGACAGCAACATGCATTAAGTCCAGCTTAGAACATGATTACGTATTTATTGCACAACAGTCTTGCGCAGCAAAAATGTTTATCTGATGATTACTCGTGGTGCATATTCACGGGATGCTACAATAGTACGAGATAATCGGGCTCGCTTCAGCTGCTACCACCGGTGCAGCCTCGTTCGAGCTCGCAAAACCTTCCGGGATACGCACACGCCTTTTAGAGAGACGAATAGCCCCAGCAGAAAACTTTCATAACACCAGCGTCGATATCCCCATAAAGTATGCACGTAGGTTGACGCCGCGCGCCAAGCCTGCCGGCCTTTTCCTCGTCGCCGCACTTGAAAGAGTGCCCATCGGCGCGTCGGGCGATGCTTACCTATAAGAAGGCTGCGAGGGACGGTCGCGATCACGCCACGATGCCTCGTTTACGCAGCCGCCGCTCGTTTGCTCGCCGTGTTTCCTTTTTCCTGTCAATGCCGACTGCTGTACAGGAAGTTTGGATCTCAATCTATGCAAAATTCGCTTTCTCTCGCCCCCTTTCGTTGCAGGCGACCTTCTCCGATACGGCGGCGGCCACCTTCTGGCACGGCTGCCGTGCGGTGTCCTACGCGCGCCCTGACCTTGACAGCCTTGTTTACACTGCTGCCCTTGGTCCTCCTGCTAGCCCACCAGGCCGCTGCACAAGAGGAGGACGTCGCGACGACGTCTACGACGACGACGACGACAACGACAAAGAAACCAACGCCCACAACTACGCGCGAGAAAGGCCTCGCCAAACACATCTGCAAGGGCACGCAGAAGTTCACCAACACCATCAACCTGCTGCTAACGTTCGGCAAGAAGGTACTCGAAGATCCGAGGCCGCTCAAGATCGGCGAGCGGCATGGCCTGAACGTGACCATCAACGGACTGGACACCCTCCAGCTCCGCGGTACACCTCAAACCTTCTGTAACGAAAGCGTGGCCGAAGCGGTGCTACCACTCAGGCTATCGCCTTCGATAGTGCTGCACCGCAGGCGATCCATCCGGTTCGGTGAGTCGAACAGCGACAAGAACGTCTCGTACACTCTCGCCGGACTCGAGATGGACGTCGGCGTGCGAGTAAACAGGAAGGACCCGGACCGACACGTGGAGATTACGTCGGTTGACATCGTGGACGTGGACGCAATCGAGATCGAGGTGAAGACGTTCGCGCCAATCTCGGGCAGGCCGGTCACCTTGTTCATGGAGCGACCACCGACAGCCGTGAAGCTGGCCATGCTTAGGCCCATCATTCAGTCCGGCTTGCAGAGGATGATTGACAGCGGAGGCTTTAAGTTATCGTCCTAATAAAAATGTTTTCTTTGTAGCGTTACCGATTAGGGTAGATTAATTGAAGCTCATGAGAAAAAACCATGGCAACGTACTTTCATGATTTCCGCTTGCGTTCGATTCCAACATGCAGACGAAATTTCACTTGAAATAATATCGGGCTCTGACATTAGGGAGTTTTCGAATTGGAGCCACGAAGCCTTTAGCGCATGGACGCTTTGGGTGATGCAGAAGCGATGAGTTTTCGAATAGGGTCTATGGCGCTTTGGACACTTGACCTATTTTATGTTGCTGTATAGTTTTGACCGAGAGCCGTCACTTCAGTGGGTGCCGTCACGTGTTTCTGACCCTAAACTTTTGGGGCAGGCTGTAGGGCTCCCGCTAAATGCGCCAGGGAAATGGTGTCAAAGCGCATGCGCAAAAGCCAAACGCGGTTTGGATTGTGCGCATGCGCAGTGGCCTTGACGCTATTTCTTTGGGGCCCCTATTCGAAAACTCTCAATGGCCGAACGCGTAATTCTTGACACGAAGTTTTGAAACGCGAAGAAAAGACAGTGAAGAGCCAGAGCACCAGCTGTAAACTGTTTATTAATGGTCAGAGTTACAAAACCAAGTAAACTTTCAAGCCCGCTCAGTAGCGGGTAAGCACGTGAGGGTAAAACATTTCATACATAAAGTTTTCGAACAAAGTAAAAAGTGAAATTTTTTAATTTCAATATCTCACTCACCCAAGCGGATTTTTCTTTCTGTCATGATTCTAAAACTTACCTCGCCTTTTGGTTTCTGTATTAGCCTTCTGTATTCACTTCCACGAAAGCATGGCACGCATCAGCAAAGAGGTCACACGCACCGGAATAAATGCGCCATAACTTTCACCGTCACGTGGTAAATACACATTGAAGTGTAATTGACAGGCGAGACTGTCTAGTAACACCAGCACCGTACTGACGCCAACAAAACCACTAAATATCCTATCAGTCGTTAAAGCACCTCGATGTTACCTTTTCGTAACTGTACTCATAATTTTTTTTTCAAGACGAAAGCCTTACTTGCCCAATCAAATCCTAAAATCGGTCAGCGTTCCGTGTCAGCGTCTCCCGTTGGCGGCGTCAGCATGACTGACGCAAAATATCACGTGATAACCTAACCAAATGACGTATAACCGACGTCACAGTTAGGCAAAAGTGACTTCATTGTGACTTCAGAGTGATGTGAAGTGATAGTATAACGTCATATGACGCCGTTATCGCATGACTTCGAAATTTGGTCAAAGGTCACGGGGGCAGTTCGAAAGTTGGCGAGATGTCTCAAATTTCGCAGGACGATCAATGGAAACCTCATTAACGCTTTCGGAGGATGGTGGGCAAGGTGCTGTACATATTGAGTTAGGAGTACATAGTAGCGAGAGGCAGAGAGACGTCAGGGGATCGCGCCACTTTATTCTTCAGGATCAAAGCTAAGTGGTGACTAGCTACCAGGCGCAAGGACTCATTCTGTTCTGGCATGCGCCTTGAACTCCGAGCACGAGCAGCGCGAGAGGCACAGTGCCGTTACAGTGCCTAGAAATATTTCTAGACACTGTAGCGCTGTGGTTAAGCGATGATGATGATGATGATGATGATGATGATGAAGGCGCTACAAAATAAAGAAGGTTTTTTCGTCTTGCAGTCATCTTGGGCGAGTGCATAACAGACCCTTAGATTATAGCTTAGGTCTGTATATAGAAATCTTGATTGGTGTATGCCACCCGTGCGTCATCTCGTGAATTTTTAGTGGACCAGTGCGATGAGTAGCGTTATTTACCCAAACTCTGTGGCGCATACGCGCTATGAGAGTTTTACAGCAGAGTTGTCATAGTCAAGGTTTGCGACGTCGTCACCACGAGCAAGCACGTGCTCAATCACCGCAGACACATTCTGTATAAATGGTTAATTAGAGAAGATAATCTGTCTACCAGCTTTCTTGCCTAGCCCTGCAAGATTCAGTGCAAGTCCGTACTAACATTTTGTTTTTAGGGGCGAAGCTTCTTACGTTGTGGGTCATACGTCCCGTGTCGTCATCGTAGTAGTAGCCACCTTTCGTTTAGTTTTTAGAAGGTCTGCTGGATGGCGGTACTTGTATATGATGGATACATGATGAAAAGATGCGAGATGGCGGTACTTGAAGTGTTCATTAGATGGACGGACTGACGCAACGGATGGACAGATGGACGCACGGACGGTCGCATTGACAGTCACATGAATGGACGCAAGGACAGAAGCAAGAACAAAGGGATGGACGCAGGCACGGACGGAGTGACGGACGCTTCGCCCCACTGATCATCATTCACTCCGTGGATATGCTGTGTATTTTTTCTTTCCTTACCACCATGCTTCGTTCTTTACGCTTACAACAATCAATTTCAGCCATGTGCTGGTGAACATGAGTAATTATCGTCATATTGAGCGTCATCCCAATTTCTCGAACCTCGTGAAGGAATAGTGCCTCACCGGCTCACTGTTGTTGGCGGGAGCGTGTACACGCGAAAAAAATGTGAAAAAAATTACGACTGGCATTCGATTTATACTTTTGACGAAGTTATCATCAGACTGTCGAAATTATTATTCAGCACTCCCCCTCTGTCTACCACACTTTACAGCCCTATGAATATTGATCCTCCTGCAACAGTGAGCTAAAGAAAACTGTGCTCACGCAGTTAAATCGCCTTCTAATCTGCAGCATAAAGATATGCTATGAAAAAAAAACGCTAACAGACGTTTAGACAAGTGAACTTGTGTTTTTCGAAGCTAGAACTGATTGCCTTGAAATCAGTTACAGGAAATTTCGCCCCGCAGCGGTGGTCTAGTGGCTAAGGTACTCGGCTGCTTGACCGCAGATCGTGGGATCAAATCCAGGCTGCGGCGGCTGCATTTCCGATGGAGGCGGTAATGGTGTAGGCCCGTGTGCTCAGGTTTGGGTGCACTTTAAAGAACCGCATGTGGTCGAAATTCCCGGAGCCCTCCATTACGGCGTCTCTCATAATCATATGGTGGTTTTGGGACGTGAAACCCCACGTGTCAATCAAAGCAAAATCAGTTCCAGGAAATTAGTTCTGGCTTGAAGAAGACATATCCATTTGTCGAAACGTGTGTTGGAGCACACAACCCCTGCTTATCGATTTTCTTTTTTCATACCAAGCTTCGATATCCCAATTTTTGTCAATCTGAGGTTTCTTTACCATCCTCGAGCTTTTTCGACAGTTAATTGATATGTCGCGTTTAACGTCTCAAAACCACCATATGATTATGAGAGACGCCCGTAGTGGAAGGCTCCGGAAATTTCGACCACCTGGGGTTCTTTAATGTGCCCCCAAATCTGAGCACATTGGCCTACAACATTTCCACCTCCATCGAAAATGCAGCCGCCGCAGCCGGGATTTCGATTTTTCGACAGTTAAGCCGACTGTGACGAATCTTCGTTGACCCACTGACATAGACTAAACACTAGAGCATCTGGGAACAGACTTCCGACCGAGGACACTCAGTTCAAGAACCAAGCAATGTCAGTGTCTGAACTAGGTGACGAATACCGACTTTAGGATTCTGGCCATATTATTGCGACACACTTACTAAGCTGTGACTGGATATACAAGCTTACACGTCAGTTCCGTAGTTTAACAGAACACTTCCTATGCATCTGTGGTTTGAAACTTTGCTTCATTATTTATACTGACAGCCGCCCACCGTCTCTTCCACCACACTTGCGAGCCAGTATCGCATTAGGCGCAGCGGGATGTGGCGTCATTCGTTGGCCGGTCTGTCTGCGTCACACACAATCCGTCACAGGTTGAACGTTTTGCGGCACGCGTGTTTTCGAATCGAAGCCCAACTAAACTAACGTACCGTCTTCTAAACACCTGCAGGCTGAGAAATAGCATTTTAGACGAAAGTTCTGCTACCTAGATGCACTTACGAGTTTTAAAACGAAAACCGTTGTATGTGAATTTTCCAGTTGAAAAAGGATATTTGCTTCAGGGTTAAGTAAAAAGTATACCTCACTTCGGGATGCTGTTCGTGTTACCTTTTTGAGAGTAAAGGACAGACAGTAAATGTCACTACGTGAAGGTCACAGTGTTCTTCCATAGAAAGATTTACTCTGAGCAAGGTTCTCCATTAGAAAATATTTTAAATGTATATGTGGTCTAACGAAACAAGTCCATTATTTAGTGGGGGTTCATAGATCCAAAACTTAGGCTAGGTTTTTAGGGTAATTTTGTCGCAGCAGTGTACCTCGTGGTCAGCGCCTCAATGCAATTCAATGTTTACTTCACTAAAAATAAAGGAAGCCCCCCACCTCCCCTTTCTAAAATGGTAATTTCTACTTGTCAAAAATTCGGACTTCATGTACAGGGCACACAAGGAGATAAATTATGCATACATGTACGCGTAGCATATTATTTATGACGTAAAGTACAGAAAATAGGGTGTCTTCATGTCACAATTAAAGGGTCCCTGAAACGTTTTCTTTTACATTCCGTTTTTCATTAGAACACTACTGTAACAAATCATTGGCACCATATTTCACTAAAATACCACTTTTCAACAGAGCTATGAGTAATAAATTGGTTCCTTCCTCCCCCCTCAGCCTTTTACTCTCAACCACCTCAACTCTTCCTTTGAGCACTCGGAGCAAAGCACCGCCATCACGGAATCCATGCCACGCGTTCCACAGCCAATGAGACCAGCAGCTATGGTGACGTCAAGTGGGCAGAGCATGTCACCGTGTGTATGGGCGGTAGAAAACGGCCGAGTCACAACGATCTGCAGCGATGTGCAGCGATTCGCAGCTTTAAAACGTTGTAATAAATTACACAGTTCACTCAGAGCGCTCAAATTGGTTTGTAGATGACCCTTTGAACTACCTGCTCTAACTTGCAAACCAGCCTAATGTGCTTGGGAAAATCGTCCAAATCGTTCCAGGGTCCTTTACACAATGCTATAGCATGAGCTCTACGCACAAGAAATAAGAGAAAGAAGCAAAAAATATAACTTTAAAACATAACAAACAATTAGTAAAGATTTGCTCTAGCGGTTAAATTACCTTTTAGTGTCACACACGCTGGTAATGAGGCTTTTATTGTTATTTTATTACAAACAATTTTGTATAGATTTTTCTTCGTGAGGTTAGCAATGGGAATCTCTCTTGAAAGAACGTATTGAACAAAGCAAGAAGCATATATTGAACGCTCTGCTTACCATACTTGTTTGTTGAAGTATATAGCTAGTGAAAACCAAGGTAAGTTCAGTAAGTAGCGAAAACTATACTTCATCTCGCGTAACATGTAATTACTTATTTAAAAGTGCTTTCCTTCTTTCTCAAGCCCTTCGGGGTGAGCAGATTGGATTTTCTCTAGCCATTTAGCTTTCTTCACTGAACATCGCTATCTGAGCTTTGTGACCTCGGGCTAAATTACTCAACGGCCTCTCGGGCACTTGAATCAATTAGGCGCCGACTGAATAAATGCACGAAGACGGTTTCTAATTAGGAGCGTATTAGCTGCCGCCTGAGCACACGTCTGCCTCGAGACAGCTGCGTACCCGTCGCAGTTATTTGCTCTTCGAACACTTCGTCATGGAATTCAACCGCAAATGCACTTAAGCGTGTATTTTTGATAAAATCAACAAAAAGTAATACATTTGCCCAATGAGCAACCTCCCAATAAAAGTTTCGCTTGAAGAGTGTCGTTGTTTAATAATAACGCCATGCGTTTTTAATCGCTCACCTCGCAGTTTTGGCAGCCATGTCTCGCGCGTCTCGCTTCCGAATTTCGTTTCCTTGTTTCATTATGGTTCGTTTGCTGGTCGAATTTATTGTTTTGTTGCCTCTTCTTTTGCTGCAGGAAGGTGCGAGATCGGTGAGTAGAGAGAGCTTATCTATTTTGCGCTTGCCTTGCTGAAAATTATTTTAGAATTGAATAGAAAAGAAAAATCGAAATGGTCCCTAGTATGACATCGCTTCTTAGCTAACTAAACTGTTTTGATCTCACTGCTGTTTAAAATAAAAGTTAGAGATAGCCGAGGCTCTATGTTAACGTCAATACCGACAGGGGACGATATTGTTTTTTCACAGCGTGATGGAGAGGTTGACAAGCAAACTAGAGGAAAGTGGCACAATAAGTGGTATTCGCTTTGGTGTACAGACGTTGCATACAGCCTTACCGGGGCCATTTTAACAAATGATAGTTTAAATAGGCCTAATTGAAGGCAGCTCGATTCGCAATATAGATAACGCGCGCAGTCAGTGGTGTACAAATTACGACCACTCTAACTAAAATCATCCGCTCAAACAGTCGGCACCCATAAAACGAGTCACATGACTTGCTTCTTTAATCAGCGCTAGTTCGATTACGAAGGCGCCGGCATTGCTTGTCTGACTCCGAAGATTCAGCACTGTCCAAAATGGTTTACTGGCTAGAGAGAGATACAGAGAAACACCGCGAGGTTCAACGTCCACATGTGACATCATGATGACTGAAAGCATGATGGGTCAACGAATGTTCTCATGATGTTGTCATATGACGTCGTCTTCGCGTTATGATTTTTGGCATGACACATGTTGACAACAACGACGACCGACAGTCAATTTCCGCGTTTGAGAAGGCCGGGCTTCGCCCCAATAACTGTTGATGCTTTGTTTGACACATTTTTAGCCCTATTTCCCATGTCGGACCAAGGCGCGGTGATGGCGGAACAGCGCCCCCTGCGGCGAGTGCGTCGTCAGTGGCGCTTCATCTGCAAGAGCGATGACAGCTTCACCCAGCTGATGACGAACGTGATGGACGTGAACCGTGAATTGATTCGAGCCACCCAGCCGCTAAATGTGGGCGACAGCGAGCACCTGGGTCTTGTAAGCTGAGAAATGGCCGCGTCTACAATCTGCATACCATCAAGGTCACGTCCTTTGTTTTCTGACGTATGTGCATTCACTCAATCAGTAAGCTTGGCCAGGGAGTCATAATATAAAATACGGTATCTTTTACTTTGCTAAGATTTACCAGCCTACTTGCAACGCCTATAAGGCAGTCTGTGCTTGACCATCGCAGTAGCAATTCGTGTTATGCTACACTCACTCCTGCCTTTCAACAGAAGTCGTGTGGTTCTACTACGCGCAGGTCCGCGACAAGTTCACCAGCGAGTGCAACGACACCACCATGAACCTCGTGTTCAGATTGAACCTCGAGAAACCTTACATCGTGTTTCGACCTGGCGGCACCGCTGGGCAGCAACCTGCTCGCCGGGGGTCAGCTGACGGTCAGGGTGGACTCGCTGGACGTCGACATCAACCTCGTCACACCGAAGATCAAAAAGAGTGCCGAGAAGGTCCAGCCGCAGGTACCGTTCGCCGACGTTCGCAGAGTGCACAACCTTCGGCTCGAATTCTCGGGGATGCGTCCGGCCACGACAGCGGTGACTTCCTTGTTGGCACTGCTCCAACTCCTGATACCGTCTGTGCAGACGCGGCTCCTCGAGATCATACTGACCCGCATATTGAGGAACTACGTCGCAAACACGCCGATGCCTTTCTAAGCGCTGAGGCGAAGGTAGTAGCCAGACTTTTTTAGCAGGGGGGAGGGGGGGGGATCAATTTATGTTTTATGTACAGTATCAATTTATCAAAGGAACGCGCGAGCACGTGGCTGGCGCTCTGCTGCGGCGGCCTACAGCACCATCTCGTAGCCCGTTTTGAGACCAGAGCACAATTCAGCAGCATTTGTCCAACAGTCATGACTTGCTGTTTCTTTTGCTAACAGATGACGCGAAAAGCGGCCGCACTTTCTTTATCTGCCGTTGATGGTGCTATGGGCAGCCGTGACACAGCGCAGGCCATGCGCTTGCGCGTCCTCTTTCATGAAAATTAGCAATGTACGTCAAATTTTCTCATATAATCCACCAAAAAATAAAATAAGGACATAACAGCCAGAATGTACAGAGAAACAAAACAAGTAAATTCAAGAAAGGAACCAATGTTGTGGAGAATTCTTTTTCATGGAGTAGTGAATTGCATGCTGACTATGCCCTTATTTTACTTATGCACAAAAACACTCATAGCCACTTTCATTCTATAGACTTTTTTGCCGACTAGAATCGAAGGCCCTCAGCCTCCTGGTTCGCCACCGTTTTAAATAGCCTTCGTGAAATAGTAACAAAACTGTGTGCCAACCTTTTGTTAGAGACTAAAGGTGCTGTACACCCTGCCACCCTACCCCACCGTCAACATAAAGAAGCAATAAATAACTAACTAGCCTTTAATTATACCTCCAACTGTTTAAAAAAGCCCGCATGGTTTCGCATCTTTTTACATTCGTGTATCGAGGGAAAACGGAAACAAGCACTCCCTGTCGTAAAGCTGTTCAGAAACAATTATCGTCAGCGTATACTCTTGCCATATAGGGTACCCAATGGCATAAAGAGTGCATTTGCCAGCAAATGTAATAATAAAAAATGAATGATTGTAGGCTATCTGCATAAAGGAATGTTTATTCTGTTTACGCTTTGAAGATACTACGGACTTTTAAACACAAAAACGAGGAATGGCATCACAACTTGGGTGTCTCCTGAACACTGCACAGTGAGCTCCAAGCACCCACAAAAATGATTTTCAGAAATACACACTGCATGCATCAAAAAGGCGTTGTCTGTGCATGTATGCATTATTTAATGCTTATCTTTATACGCAAATAGTGAGCTAAAATAAAGTTCAAACAAATGACGACCGAGGGCGGGCTGACTCGTTGTCCCTAGAAGGGTAAGGACACAGTCTGGACGAAACGCTGCAGCAAGCCTGCGTATTAGATGTCGAGCAAGTCGGAACCACGTTGGGAGGAGACCGTGTGTTGAGGGCCGTGAAGAGCGTCGCAGAACTGCCGAGGGCCCACTCGTGACGCCCGGCTTGCCGAAGGCAAGGCCCTGGCTCGCCACCGTCCTGTAGTCGGTCACGCGAGTGCGCGCCGCCACGCAGCTTGTACTGCAGTCGAACAACAGAGTGAAATGCACTCATTGAATGACATATCCTAAATGTGTGTGTTATTTGCTGTGGTCATACGTGGATGGAGAAATGGGTGAGTTGGTACGTATAGGGGCAAAGGCTATAAGTTAGAACACTATAAGTATGAAGTTGCGTCCAATGAACCGCAGTCACCTTACTCGTTAACAATGCAAGACATAGCTGGATTACGTTCGAAAGTATCTGTTTCTCTGCTACTGGGTATAATTTTCGTATAAAAAAATAAACATTAGTATTCGTTTTGGGGGTACTGATATCAGTATCACGCAAAACTTTGTCGAGAAGATACAGTTTCGACCCAGAACCTCGGAGACATAAACGTGAGTATTTGCGTCACAAAATCTATTTATGCGATGCAGAAGTGCATAGACGAGCTGTTTAGGTGGGGCCCATATGAATCAATAACTGAATCACCAACAACCAGTGAACAATTCGTTTCGTGCCACTGTGTCTCTTCAATTCAGCATGCGATTCACCGGTTTGTTTCCGTACCTGGGAATCTCGATGGTGACGTTGGCGGCAACCTTCTCGTACGCGAGCACAAACAGACCACCCAACAGGCCACCGGGCGCCTCCCAGTCAAAGTGAAACTCGGGTCCGTCCAACGCTAACGGAATAACTGTCCTGATCCACTGTTCGTCACTGTCGCAGTCGCTCTCGATGAGCGCGAAAAGGCTTCACCGTGTGCACGTTGAAGGCGCGACCCGTTCCTCAGCCACAGCAGGCCCAGATGGTCGAGGTCACCAACCTTGATCGGCTCCGCTCTCCGAATCACTTCGACGTTGGCGCTGATGATGGTCCGCATGAGACCCGTGGCGAACTTGTCTCCGCTGCAGAAGATGCCCTCTTGCCGACGCACCCGGGACCCGGAGGTGGCGTCGGCGATGACTTAAACGCCAAGGCGAGAACGAAGAGGCGCCGTAAAGCCCCGGTTTTCGGAAGTTTGCGGCGTAACGGGTCGTTTCGGTGCGTTTGGCGTTGGTCCTACAACACGAGGTACGAGGTGAGATCGAGAGCTCGTGTCTTTAAGAACCTCCGGAGTGGGCCGTCCTGTTTCCTGTGCCATAAGTCTTCTGAATTTACTAAACTTTTCTTTCTAGGTGTTTTCTCATCATTTTTTCAACGTAGCTGTGCCCACAGTTATGTCAGCCTCTGAGAAATGTCTTCGTTAGATGCACTGCTAACTGCCTGCTCTCCTCATTCACAAATATTTGTCACAGTATAGTACCGATGTGTGCCTAATATAAAAGGCGAATATAATATTAGGAAAGTGCTAAGAGAGAGGAGGAAATTTAATGCGATAGGAAGGGCAGACGAGCATCCCATGGTGGCCCAGTAAGATTACCCTTGTCCTTTCTGAACACACCTGCCGCTGTCATTCTTGTTTTCTTCTTCCCTGCATTATTCAGCAGTGCGCGCAAGAAAAAAAGAGGTGGTTCTCACAATATATGCTACCTTTTTATCACTGCTCTGTGGTGGTTTACGCGACCACGATCTAGGCAGCCATAAAAAGAGCATTAGCTCTTGGAGTGAGCGCAGAATT
>WOVY01010994.1:0-162500 GCA_013436015.1 Rhipicephalus annulatus
TGAAAAATTTCCCGCAGCTTCCCTCGGGGGAACACTGAGGAGGATGCGGAGCATATAATTGGTTAACGGGGTGTTAAAGTGCGACTTACTTGGGTCGATGGCTAAATTGGTTAACGTGGTTGTGAAATGGGGTGTTTAAATTGCGACTTACTTGGGTCGATGGCTAAATTGTTTAACGTGGTTGTAGGAGGGGGTGTTAAATGAGTGAACACGTACACACGTATGCGAAAGGGCGGCGCTGGTCGAAGGGACGTCGATCATTGTGTTTGTGGATTCGTTGGAATTCATTTCACCGCGACCTTGGACGTCGACGCGCCGTACAAACCAACCGACGAGCGGCAACTGAGCGAGCGAGCGCCGACCTTGAGTATATATACAGCGCGACGGCGCATGCACTGTCAGCTGTTGAATGTTCTCGAAGCGCGACGGCGCATGCGCGTCCACTGGAGAATCAGGAGAATTGTAGAATGTTCTCGAAGGGGAGAAGCGCGCGGCACAGATGGTGGGTGACGGTGCATGCGCGCGTCAGCTGTCAAATGTTCGAGAAGGGGAGAAGCGCAACGGCGCATGCGCGCGCGTCAGCTGCCGATGTTCTCGAAGCGCGACGGCGCATGCGCGCGCGTCAGCTGCCGATGTTCTCGAAGCGTGACGGCGCATGCGCGCTACATTATACAGCTAGCGAATGTTCGTGAAGAGGAGAAGCGCACGCGGTGTGTAGAGGAGGAAGGTGCACAGATGGTGGAGGAGTGAAGCGCGCGCGGGTGTAGAGGAGGAAGGGATGCACAGATGGTGGAAGAGGAGGAGGAAGCTTGCGGATGGCGCCGCACTAGAAGCCTCGAGTATTAGATGCTCCGCATCTAAAACTGGTATGGCATAACACGATTGCATGCAGAACACAAGAGACTGACCCTAACATGAAAATCGTGACATGCGTGTCGTGTAACAACATGATACATGCCACGCTCATGATGCGCTTGCGGCCATTCCGCCAATGTCACATATACCGAATTTGGTATTACGGTACGTGAATGAATGACGAAGGTATGTGACTGGTGCAAACGTTATAATCATGTGATGCGTGTCATGTAACCACATGACTACCTGCTATGCTCATGATGCGCTCGCGGCCGTTTTGCACGCGTCATAAGTACCAAACTCGGTATTACACGACTCGAAGAGACAAATAGCTAAATGACACATCCCAGCATGATAATCATGACATGCGTCTCATGTAACGGCATGACTATATGCCACACTCATAGTGTGCTCAAGCCCTTTCACTAGCTTCACATATGCAAATTTTCTATTACTTGATGTCAATGGATGAAGAAGTATGTGACTGGTGCAAACATGATAATAATGAGATGTGTGTCACGTGAGAACGTGACTACGATCCATAGTCAAGGCGTCGTTACATTTCGACGTGACGTGGTGTGCGTGCTGCTCGGCGGCGTTCACTTCGCGTCACGCCGGCGTTCCCACGCAAGGCGCCGGTCTTGCTGCAATGATTGACGCATGCGCGTTTCAGCGCGTCCCTTGGCGTTTTCGTCAAAAAAAAAAAACAGGGAGACGCAGGGTTGTCTGGGTAACGTATCGGCACGAAATGCAGCATGTCGCATATCGTGGCGGTTGCCGTCGGCCATACTGACAATTTAATGGTGCCGGTCCTGGGCGTCACACTAATTGTACTCGCGTTTGCTAGCGTAGCATCGCCATGCCACGTGCGCGTCACGCTGCATTAGAGAGCACACTGGGCCTTCATGATGCGCTCGCAGCTGTTTTGCAAACTTCCACAATTTGAAACTTGGGTGTCATGTGATGTCAATGGATGACAAAGTATATGACTGGTGCAAAACGAAATAATGCTGACAAGCGTGTCATTTAAGAAAATGAGAACATACCACGTTCATAGCATGCTCGTGGCCGTTTTGCAAACTCCACATACTACATTTTGATATCACGCGACGTGAATAGACGACGGTAAACGACACATCCAGACACGATAATCATGACACGTAAGTTATGTACGGGCATCATTTATCTTTACCTTGTGACATTTTGCTGAATTTAAAGTGAAATATCAACCTTCCTCATTTGTGCTTCACATATCATCGATTCCCACTGTAGGTGGGATCTGCCATTTTTATATTGTGTTAAAATTGTCACATTTTGTAGCGTGATAAAATGTTTTGATATGGACGTCTTCAATTCACGATATTTTTTACCTATCTAGAGAAGTCTATGTGCGAGATGCAAAACTGGGATGATCACGTTTGGCGAAACATTCCCTCGTGACATATGGCATATCAAATATGTCCTGGAAAACAATTCTCCATTTACACACGTCAGTGCTCGCCATGCGAACAGAAGGAGTTCAATTGAATGTTAACTTTTGCACAGTGACTTTAATAAAAGCAAGTGGTTTTTACCGGCATTGTTTACTTGGCTTTATTTCTCAGGCTATTGTGTGAGAGAAGCGCTGAAAAATAGGAAGAAGAGGACAAGATGAAGCAAAAAAAAGTAAGTCCAAACAAAGAGCAATTCAGTTGAAGTGAGCTCGCACAGTTATTGAAACAACTCTCGCATGCGAAGATCGAAAATTTTTTTCGTGTTAAAGAGAGTGAGGGCCGAATAATGCGAAAATTGCGTGTTACAAAGGTATTTTCAGAATAAATTATCAATCCGTAAGCGCTAAGCACTTTATGCAAAATAAAAGCACCTTTTTTCAAACAAAGCCAACTGCCCAACCTTGCGCAATGCGTGGCTACCCCACTTTCATCGCCTTCCTTGAGACCGTATTCAAAATATTCTTTACCTACGTCAATATGACGTTTTCATGTCCTTAAATATTCACTTGGAATGCAGCGCTTCTCCAGTATGTTTTCTTTCAGTATAGCCGTTCTGATTCATGCTTTTCAACTTCAGTATGAATAACACTTGCCCACTCAGCGGTTTTGCTGTAAAACAGAGTGTCTTTCCGTGTACAAAAGACACGTATTGTTGCCTCGCTAAAATCAAGCAACATCATATTGTGATGGGGGGAGCACATATCAGGATGTTAGGATGAGAGCATAGACACGCACGCCACAAGAGATATCAACACTGAAAGAACCCAAAAAAGAATGTGGCTATGTTTGACTACTTCACTATCAAGAGCGCACGAATTCAATATAATTACAACACCACATCAGCCTTCCTTTTACCCTTTTTCACTTACCCTTTTCCATTGCATTGTGTGATCTGAGTGTAATGGAAGGTGTATATAAAATACGACAAAGGAAACCGTGGGGAACCAAAATAAAGGATTCCGGCAGATCATTCACATGTGGGAATCGATTTCTTGCGAAGCAGTCGGCGAGTAGCTGGTTATGCCGGACTTGCTTCATTCAAACAATATCATATCTAGTAGGGGTCGTAAGATCTTGCGTTCATTTTAAAGTTGGCGGGCCTAATGAGGTTAACTAAGCATTTGGAAGATACCAGCGTGTCGAGTTAAGCTCACTGAATAACATAGCACTGGCCACGTAAATTATAGCATAGACTCTAATTTGGCGCGACACGCTTCTGCCAGCCCATGCTTCATCCCAGCAACAAGTGTTGATAGTGCACTTGATTCTATATCTGTTCAGCATGAGGTTGGTGCCTACTGGTCACTTTCCGCGCATTTAAAAATGCGAAGCAGTTAATTAGCGGAACTTCGGCGACATGGAGCGTATCTAGTCTATCTATCTATCTATCTATCTATCTATCTATCGATTATCTCTCTATGCTATCTAGCTATCTATCTATCTATCTATCGAGCTAGCTATCTAGCTTCTATCTATCTATCTTATCTGTCTGTCTGTCTGTCTTCTGTCCCTGTCTGTCTGTCTGTCTGTCTGCTGTTTGTCTGTCTGTCCGGTCCTGCCTTGTCTGTCTGTCTATCTGTCTGCCTATCTAGCTGCCTACGACTTTTAACTCTCCTGGCCGTTTCGATAAAGGTATCGATACCAAACCTTGGTATGGCAATAAACATGACTGCCTGAAGAACAAATTTCACTGGACATAATATGAAATCATGACAGGTATGTTATGAATGTCATTAATTTAGTTTTTTTAATGGTCCTGCAGCTCTTGCGGCGATTTTGTTCACATGGCGGTGTTGCAAAACTGGTATGGTTTGGCATGATTGCATGCAAACACAAGCGACAGACCCGAACATGAAAAGCCATGACATGCGTGTCATGTAACAAAAAATGGCTAGATGCGACGCTCACGATGCGCTCGCGGCCGTTTCGGCTGGCGTCACATATACCAAATTAGGTATAAAGTACGTGAATGGATGACGAAGGTATGTCACTAATGCAAACATTATTATTATGAGATGCGTGTCATGTACACCATGACGACATGCCACGCTCATGATGCGCTGGCGACGGTTTTCGCTAGCTTCACGTTACCAAATTTGGTATTTCAGAACGTGAATAGATGGCGAAGGTATGATAGTGGTGCAAAACATGATAAAAAATGAGATGCGTGTCATGTAACAACATGACTGTATGCTACGCTCATGATGCCCTCATAGACCGTTTCACTAGCTTCACATGTACCAAACTTGTTACTTACGTCGATGCGAACGGATGACATAGGTAAATGACACATCCAAACATGATAATCACGACATTCGTGTGCTGTAACAACATGACTACATGGCAAACTGATGATGCGCTCGCGGGCGTATTCGATAGCTTGACAGATGCCTAAAAATTGGTATAAACTTGAAGCCATGAATGGCGATGGTATGTGAATGGTGCCAACATGATAATCATGAAATGTGTGTCATGTGAGAAAATGACTACATGCCACAAGTCGAGGTGCCAATACATTTTGACGTGACATGGTGCGCGTGCTCACCAGCGTTCATTTCTTCGCGTTAAGTCGGCGTTGCCACTCCAGGCGCCCAGTCCTGCCAGATATACTCGCAGGTGTGCGCGGCGCTGTGTTACTTTGAAGCATGCGCGTTTCATCAAGCGTGTCCAGCGTCCCTCCAACACGAAAAGAGGGAGACGCAGTGTTTGTCTGGGTAACGCATTGGCGCTAATTGCTGCATGTCGCAGTTCGCGCCAGTTGCCGTCAAGCCGAGCCGACGGACGCTGGCCGCGCTTGGCGTCATATTATAGAGTGCTCGCGTTTCGCAACGCAGCGTCGCTGTGCCCAGCGTTCGCGCGCGTCAACGTTACTTTGGGATAGTATGTGGGCCCTTTATGATGCGCTTGAGGGCCATTTTGATAGCTCCACTTATACTAAGTTTCGTGTTACGTGATGTCAATGGATGACGAAATATTTGACTGGTGCAAACATGATAATCCTGACACGCGTGCCATGTAACAACATGACAACATACCACGCTTCATAGCATGCTCGCGGCCGCTTAGCTAGCTTTACATATACTAAGGTTGTTATCAGTTGACGTGAATAAATGACGAAGGTAAATGACACATCCGAGCATGATAAGCATGACACGGAAGTCATATACGGCTTCCACCTCGTAACGTTGTAATGATTTCAAAGTGACAATCAACATTTCTCCTTCGTGTTTCGCATATCGTCGATTTCCACTGTACGTGGGATCTGCCATTTTTTTTTCATGCGGAATCTGCATTAAAATTGCCAATGTCTTGAATGTTTTAAATGCGAAGCATTTCCTAGCAAACTTTGGCGACTTTGACCGTATCTATTCATCTATGTAGCTACCTATGACTTTTAGCTCTCCTGGCCGTTCCGATAATTGCATCGATACAAAACTTGGCATGGCATAACATGACTGTATGAGGAGCATACTTGACTAGTCAAAAGCATGAAAATCATGGCATTCTTGTAATTTAATATCGTGATTTAAACTTCATGATCCTGCAGCTCTTGCGGTTGGTTTCGTTCACATGGCATGTTGCGAAACTGGTATGATATGACAAGATTGCATCGCGAACACAAGCGACCGATCCTAACATAAAAATCTTGACATGCCTCTCATGTAACAACATGATTACATACCACTGTGATGATGCGCTCGTGGCCGTTTCGCTAGCGTTACATATACCACATTTAGTATTACGGTACGTGAATGGATGATGGAGAATTGTGGACTGGTGCAAACATAATAATCAAGAAATGCTTGTCATTAACAACATGACAACATGCCACGCTTTTCACGTGCTGGCTGCTGTTTCGCTAGCTTCACTTATGCCAAATTTGGCTCACAGAAAGTGAATAGAAGAGGAAGGTATGATACTTGTGCATACGTAATAAACATAAGATCCGTGTCATGTAAGACATGCTTACATGCTACGCTCATGATGCACCTCGCGCCGTTTCGCTCGCGCTACAAGTAGTAATCTCGGTATGGTGAAACGCGAACGAATGACATTGGTAGATGACACATCAAAAACATGATAATCACGACATTCGTGTCATGTAACAACATGACTAATGCCTTACTCATGATACGCTTGCAGCCGTTCCGCTAGCTTCACATATGCTAAATTTGGTATTACGTGACGTCATTGAATGACGAAAGGTATGTGAATGGTGCAAAAATGATAGTCTTGTGATGCGTCGTTTGAAAAACATGACTACATGCAACAGTCAGAAGCACCAATACATTTCCTCAAGAACTTCATCATCGTTATTGCAAAACATGCAATGCTCCTTTACAGTTTATCTTCATGTTTTTGTTTCCACGCAAATAAAATGGCAGCATACCCACGGAGTGAATGATGGAGAGTTGGGCGAAGCATTCGTCCATCCATTCGTCCGCCTGTGTGACCGTCCATGCGTGTGTTCATGCATCCGCCCCTGCGTTCGTTCATGCATCCGCCCCTGCGTCCGTTTATGCGTCCATCCATGCATCTGCCTGTGTGTCCGTTCGTCCATCTTTTCAACACTCCAAGTCCCACCATCTCGCATCTTTTTATCATATATTCCCCATATAGAACGCATCGCCATTCAGTGGACATTCCATGACTAAACGAGAGGTGGGCACACGCATGTTTCTTACTACGGCTTGCGGTTCGGGTCTACTTCCCACCTTCAACCAGCTTGAGTTCATGGTATAATACTAGCTCACTGTATTCATGGCACTGTGGCCCAACGCTCGCTAAACCTTGTAAAACTAAGGAGGTTGCACCCAGTGAGTATAATGTAGCAACCCTTTGTTGCTCGATAGTGCTCAATGTACATGCCAATGGCTGCTAATGGGGATTGCAAGCGTGCGCGTTGACTAAAAGCCGAATGCTCCTGTCTCTCATTCCCCATTAGCAGCCATTGGCATGTACATTGAGCACTATTTTTAATTGTTAAACAACGCACACAATAAATCTCTCACCGGCACCCCCTTGGAGGTCAAATGTTATACCTATTTCGAATATGTGCCACTGGTGGTTACGCACTACGAGGGATGCACAAGCCACGCCTTAAGGAGCTCCGCCCCTAAAAACTTTAAATAAAGAGTGAGCTATTTCCGAGTTTCGCTGAAGCATTCTGTACTGCCAGGACTACGTAACGATGTTACACACTGTCCAAAACCGTTTAAGGGCATGAGACGAGTAGCCTACTTTACGCCAGAGATTGCTAGATTGTTGAAATGCTTGAAAGTCGAAATGTTTGATCTGTGCGTTTTCAAGATATCATGTTTTACAAGCAATCAGATGATTTTACGATCATGCACATTACTTAGTACTAGTGTTGTATACCTTGTGTTCCTAAATTTTATGAACACATGTTCACTGTATAAGACGATTTCTTTTTACCGCCCCAAAAACCACCTGCTCAACACCCACAACCCCGAAGTAATAGTGAGATCTCGAGCAATGAGCCTTTCCCACTCTGGCTCCAGGTACCAGCAGAAATAACTGTTGGATAAAATATTCCTTGAATTCACTTGAAAAAACTGTTAATTAAGCAGTTGGACGCATGCTAGCACTCCAAGCCTTTTATTTTTATGTGTGTTGGGGGCCTACGTACAGATTTTGGACATAGTGATTCGGTCCCTAGTTATACAAAAAATAACGTGTTCTACGTCGCCGTACCTGCTACCTGTGAACGAGACAAAATTTGCCTGTACTCACTTACGTCAAACGAATAATATACTTTTTTATCGTCTGTATGAGGACCTATCGCCAATCCAACAACTGTAAGTACTCACCCTAACGTATTATTGATTTTTTGTACATAAAAGTTAGAGCCAAATGTCACTTGTGCTCTGTAAAACATATTTTTTTGGTTTGTTTTGGGCAAGATGTCACTCTTGGAAATCTTACGCGCTCAGCCAGCAACTTTAGGACGAAGGTGCCAGCGCCTTGAAAGGAGATCACTGTGATTTCCTTAAAATTTTGCAAGTTGCACATGTTCTAACACAGCTGTCTTCTGCATGACGCGTGCAGTACAGAGGAATACGAAGTCAAATAGGGTTGCATGATGGTACGCTTGACGTCACTTACAGTAGTATGCAATGCCCAGCAATATCAAGATGCTATTACTGCACAGTGTTTGTAAATTTTCCTTTGGAAAAATAAATGGCAGCATATCCACAAGGTGAATGATGGAAAGTGGGGCGAAGCATCCGTGCGTTTATTTGTTCTTGCTTCCGTCAATCCATGTATGCGTCTGTTTGGCCACCCATGCGTCCATCCGCCCATCCGTGCGTGCGTCTGTTAGTGCGTCAGCACGTTCATCTGAGGGTCTGTCTCGCTTTCGTCCATGCATCCACTCCTGCGTGCGTCCATGCGTCCATCCGTCCGTGCAGCCATCCGTGCGTCTGTCCATACATTTGTCTGTGTGTCCATTTCTCCACCTATTCAACACTCCAAATACCACCATCTCGCATTTTTTCATCACATATTACACATATAGAAGCACCGCCATCCAGCGGAAATTCCATGGACTGAACGAAAAGAGGCACACGCACACTTTTTTACGGCTTGCGCTTCGTGTCTACTTCACACCTTTAATCACCTCGAGTTTATGGTATATACTAGTTCGCTGTATTCATGACACTGCGGCCCAACGCTCGCTAAACCTTTTTAAAACCTAGGAGGTTACGCCCAGTGAGTATAACGTAGCGACCCTCTCTTGTCTTGTGTGCGTTGTTGAACAATAAAAAATTAGCAGCGCGCACGTTAACTGAGAGCCGAATGCTCCTGTCTCTCATTATCCATTAGCAGTCATTGGCATGAACATTAGGCACTACTTATTACTGTTCTACAACGCACAGAAGAAATCTCTCACCGGCTCCACCTTGACGGTTAAAATTTAATACCAGTTACACACTACGACTACTACTACGGCTACGAGGAACGAACGGGTGCCGCTATAAGGAGCTTCGCCCCGAAAAGTTGGCAGGTCCTGCGTGCCTTGCCAATCCATGCTACGCGATGCTTGCGGCAGGAAGGCAAATGTTTCAAGTGAAACGTTACGATGTGACGCTAAATGTATGTGCCAGTGCACGCACGCACATACGCCTAATTACCACACATGTTTTATTAACTAGCGGTTTTCTTTCCTATTGATGTCAGCAGCAACATGTATAATGTATATGCCAATTGTTTAGGGTTGCTATGTAGCGCTTCTCCTTGCGAGGATGGAAACCCTTAACACCGTTACATAAATGAGCATCGGTGCATAATATCTAAGCACACTTAATGATAATCCATTGTAATGGCTCTATCCTGGAAGTACAAATGTAATGTTTAAAAAATTGGATGGCCAGCACAGCAACCACAAATCACGTCTCATTAACATTAGGGTCCATTTCAAAAGTCGTTCCGACATCTGGCGTGACTCTGTGATTGAACGCTTGCTTATCACGCAGATTGCTGGGGTTTCATTCTTGCGAAGACTCTGATATTTATTCCTTGCATTCTTCAGGTCGACGGTTCTGATGCCAACTTTTTAATGCTCACGTGTTCAAAATACTCTTGTCTACGCACGGCATTCCTGGGTAGATATAAACCATCAATCACCTATGGAACATCACCGCATATCTGTGACAGTGCTACTGTCACTTCTGGAGACAGCTGGCAAGACACAAATGACATGCATGTTGTTGTAAATCTATGCCTTAAATATAGAAGAAAATATATCCGAAGATGATTAAGATGCCTGTAAGAAGTAGGTGCTTTTCAAGGATGCTTTAAGTGACAGATACGTTGCTGCTGCTGGCACAGTCTGGAATTGCTAGGGTAGATGGGTCATACGAAGATTCTTAACATGCACCAATGAAGCTATTGCCTTTAACAAAGCTAGTAACTACAATGGTTCATTGCTTCCAGCGCGAAAGTCTCTCCAGACGTTTACTTTTCATACTTTTGTCCTTTTGCTAGATCTGTCAATGTGTTAGCCACAGAAACCAATTTCATGACAAGCAAAGGTTTCCTTTGGCACTGACTATGGTGATGATTGATGACACTAACTACAGCGGCAGCCGCCAAGGAAGTGCTCTTGTGCTTTGTTTTTTGGCTGTTCCGTCGATTTCCAATGTCGCAGAATAACAAGAACATTCATAGAACACACGAATGGGTCCTGGAGGTTGGGTGTGTGTGTGAGTCAAGAACCACGTGGCAGGTTCTCAAAAGTAAAGAACCAGAGATCTAAAAATATCCGATGAAAATTCGATGTAAACAGTGGAATCATAAATAACAAATAAAATGCTGCACAAGCAACCGGTAAGAATATAGGATGAGTTTGGAATAGAAAGTAAGAATAAACAAAAGTATACTTGCAAGATAACCTTTTTCTTTCTATTATATAAACAAAAACAGCAAAGGAGACAACCCTGTGAATATAACCGAATTTAATCCCTCAAAAAGTTGAAAATACTTCAACATTTTTAATGCGAAGCTTTTTTGGGCGTAATACGCCAATATTGACCATATCTGTTTGTTTATCTAGCCGTCTACGGCTTTTAGTTCTCCTGACCATTTCGATGATAGGATCTATACATTGGTATGTCCTACCATGTCTATGACTAGCATACGACCCAGCCATAACATAAAAAGCTTGACATATATGTTATGAATGTCATCATTTACATGTCGTGGTCTCGATACTCTTGCGGTGGTATGGTTCGCACGACATATCGCAAAAATGGTATGGTATAATGTGACTGCATATATGACTTAAGTGACAGGCCCGAATATTGAAATTATGATATGCACGCCATGTCAGTCCTAACTGCACGCCACGCTCATGGTGCACTCGCGGCGGTTTCACTAGCTTCACATAAAGCGAATTTGGTATTACCTGACGCGAATGGATGACGAATATGGCTGGTACAATTAGGATAATCCTCGCATGCGTGTCTTTCAAAACAAGACTACATGCTACGCCAACAGTGCTTTCGCGGCCGTTTCCACAACTTCAAATATACCAAATTTGGTGTTACGTGAAGTGAATGGATACAAAAGTATATGATTGGTGCAAACATGATAAATATGACATGCGTGTGTTGTAAAACTTCACAACCTATTGCGCTTATAGTTCACTCGCGGCCATTTCACTAGCTGCACATATAGAAAATTTTGTGTTACATGACGTGTATGGATGACGAAGGTAAAAATACTGAAGCAAGCATAATAATCATGACATGCGTGTCATGTAAGAACATGACTACAAACCACGCTCACGATGAATTCGCGGCAGTTTCGCTAGCTTCACATATAATAAATTTGGTGTAACGGGACGGGAATAGACTACGAAGGTAAATTACACGTCCAAGCAAGATATTCACGGTATGCCTGTCATGTGAAACATGAGTACATGCTACGCTCACAGTACGCTCGTGTCTCTTTCACTAGTACAACATATACTGATCTAAGTATTATCTGACTGAATAGACGACGAAGATAAATGACACGCTGAACAAGATAATCATGACATCTATCTCATGTAAAGCATGACTACATGCTAAGCTCGTAGCGCGCTCTCGGCCTTTTCATATCTTCACATGAACCAATTTTAGTATTACGTGACGCCAAGAGATGCGAATACAAATGCCAGGCACAACCTTAATAATCATGACATGGAACCCTTGTAAGGCTCTATATACATTCGCCTCGTAAGGTTTTGCTGAATGTAAAGTGACATATCAGCCTTCCTCAATCGCGCTTCAAATAGCGTCAATTCCGACTGTATGTAGGATTTTCTAATTTTTAGTTATTCCTAATAGTTCAATAGCATTGACAAATATGTTTTTTTATAAAATACTGATAACTGAAGAAATGAAGTGGTCCAATATTTCTAATTTCTGGCAGACGTGGTATAACGCAGACGCCGTGAGCACAGCTTCATGTGAGTATTGATGAAATTGCGGAATCCTACACTGTAATCTGGCGAAGTCAACTTTTAACTGCCGCAATACACACCACTGCTTATTCTAGCAAAACCTTGGATGTATGAAGCCTCTGACTTTATACAATGATAAATCGCTTATTTTGTTGTGCAAACAATCACTTCTAAACCTTAGCGTTGTCACGTAAGCCATTACAGATAAAATTGAAAAGAGGGGTGCACTTAGGGATACTGTAGCTGACAAGTCTGCAATCTTACTCGCACAAACCCTGCTTAGGCCACGTTCTGACAGCAACTGGACTTTTTCCTGTTTGCTGGTATCGAACTTGTTAAGGGGGTCAAGACATGGTCACCCAACAATTGATGGTTTTCGGTGAGAAATGAAAACCGGGGGTTAAATGTGCTGACACACGTGTGGAAACTGGACTGCAAAAATGATTAATTCAGTACAAATTACGCGTCGGCTTTAAACTCCACCCAATGCCGGCAACCGCCATTTTGTCATGGCGTGTGTGACGTCACAAGCCGAAGTGGCAGTGTCGTCGTTTTCAACCAAACAGCACCTTCCGCAAGCGGCCAGTGTTGCGAGTGTTGCTTGCTGCGTGGTCGGCAGGTGAGAGTGGTTGGAAGTGTACTAGTGCCTTTAACATTTCCTACGACGACGTCATGTACGTTGTGCATTTTGACGTCGACTTCATCGCCACCAGCTCAAGCATTGAAGAAAGTGTTGAAGATGGTGTGAAAAAAGGTGCCAATGACCTCGCCGTTGTGGCAGACCTTAGAGACAGCTTTCCGCCACGATAACTAACTTTATTTCAAGCGTGTTTGGTGAAAAAATGAGCTTGGGATATGGGGGTACATCAATGCTGCATTTGTGAGTAAGTGTTACTTAGCGACGTGGAATTAGAAAACCATGTATGTTTTTGTTGGCTAGCATACGTGCATGCATGAGTTTCGGTGCTGAAAATAATTAATAAGTGGTCGCAACAATGCTGTGCATTGGCACAATTGTTTTTTCATCAGTTTTTGCGTCCGGCATATGTAAACATAAGCCGAAGCGAACGGCATGTCAGTGCGGTGCTAGGGTTACTCACGATATACATTTTGGCGGAATCTTGCTTGAACTCTGTTGGTTGCATTCTGTTCCGGTAAAAGAAAATTAGCAAGTCTGACGCTGACCGTTGACAATGCCTTCGATGAATGGATGGATGCAAACTTTATTGGGGTCCTGAAGGATTCCACTCCCGTTTTATAGGGGTAGGATCACGGGCAACTCCCACGAAGGAATGGGGAGGGTTAGCCTCACCGCCCCATTGTTGGCCTTCTGGACAGCTCTGAGTCTGTGCATGAGGACCGGACTCGTGAGCATTAAAAGAAAGACATCTTCGGAAATTTCTTCACTTTTCCTTGTAAAGAGCAGCTCCTCCAAAGCATGTGGTTAAAATTACCGCCATTGTGGCAGTCCAGACAAAGTTCTGAAATGTCGGAGTAATGACGATAGGTTACAAGGTAAGGGTATGTTCCCCTCTGAACCATGCGAAGATGAATTGCCTGTGGCCTAAACATCTTTTCATGTGGATTTGGGAAGGACCTAAGGCCTAATTGATAGTGCTTTGCGATCTCAAGGAGTGTAGTCAAAATGTTCCTAAATTGAAGGTTGGGGGCTGGTTCCTCTGTCTTAAAAGCACAAGTCCCGGCGTGGTAAGTGAGGCGTCGCACTTCGGAGTGGGCTAGCTTGTTGACATTGGAATGGCCCCCGACCTTCAAGCCATAGTGAGCAGGAAACCAAATATTAGTGTGGTGGGTGAGTTCCTTGTGAACAAGTGTCCTAAAGACTTTTTGGGCACAGAATCTGAAGTGAAACATAAGTTTCAATTCATAAGTGAAATCTGTGTAAACATAAGTTCTTTGTGAATCAAGGAGAGCTAGTGCAATGACAATCTGTTCTGTTTTGTAAGGAGCGGTTCAGCTGACGCTGAGGATAAAATTTGACACTTAGTATTTTCGGATACAACTGCAAAGCGAGCGGAAACAAATGGGTGTGAGCTTGAGCTAAATGACAGGAGGCTCGAGCGACACGCCAACCCACGTTGTACTGTGGATGCATATTTCGATGAAGGGGACACACTCTGATGCGAGAGCGTATATAATCATCGAGTGGCGTATTTTGCACTTCGATCGTCAGGGGGTTCACACCAGTGTCAACAAGAATCTTGCTCCCCACTGGTGCGACTGAAAGCTTGGCAACCAGTGCAGTTTGTTGAGCCTCAATTACTTCTTCAAGCGTGTGGTGGACTCCTTGATTTGTAAGGTTCTCAGTGCTTGCGAGCATAAGAATAGCAAGAAATTTCTCGATGCTTTTCTTTATGAGCATGTTCAGTTTATTTTTCTCATGAGTTGCCACCTGTTCATAGATGCGACTTAGCTTATGTGGCTCATAAACAATCCATGCAACACTTTGAGGAGGTTGTCCTCTCAAAGACTAACCCGATTGTAGAAAGTGCGTCAGATTAGTTGAGTAACCTTTCCGCCTTGGAAGTCAGACGGTCGATCGTGCAGCCGTTCTGTCCACTAGCCTCCAAGATCATCCCAGGAACGCGTGTTAAGCCCACCTTTGGAATACACTGCGCCGATGCCGTGTGCAGCCTAATGTCGATGTAAGCCAGTGGTTTCCAGTTTTCGGGTTTGGGTATCCGTCTCATGAGTCGATAGAAGAGAAGTTCTAATTTATTGGCAAAAACTTGAGGCCCATTTCCTTTACGTAGACTTAAACAGTCGACAACCTCCTAAAGAGAGCTCTCCACAGAGGCCTCCGAGACACCGACACTCCATATGGTGATGTTGTCCACGTAGATGGCGAACTTGATGCCTCCATGGTTTGAGAGCTTCAGCAGGCCCTATCGGAAAAATTGCCATAATGGATGCTGGAAAACATGGTGGGCGTAGTGGAAATAATAGTGGGCATGGTGGAAATAAAAAAAATTGCCCGCAGCTTCCCTCGGGCGAACACTGAGGAGGATGCGGAAGCGGTTCCGCCAACAGTTTGGCCGGCGCTGGTCGAAGGGACGTCGATCATTCTGTTTGTGAATTCGTTGGCATTCATTTCACGGCGACTTCTGACGTCGACGCGCCGTACAAACCAACGGACGAGCGGCAACTGAGCGAGCGAGCGCCGACCTTGAGTATATATACAGCGCGACGGCGCATGCGCTGTCAGCTGTCGAATGTTCTCGAAGGAGAAGCGCGCGCGCGGCACAGATGGCGACGGCGCAACGGCGCATGCGCTGTCAGCTGTCGAATGTTCTCGAAGGAGAAGCGCGCGCGGCACAGATGGTGGGCGACGGCGCGACGGCGCATGCGCGCGCGTCAGCTTCGAATGTTCGAGAAGCGGTGCGGACGGCGCGGACGGCGCACTACAAGGCGCGAGTATAAGATGCTTCCGCATCTAATAGTGGACATGGTGGAAATTATGATGGCTATGGTGGGACGTAGTGGAAAGTATGGTGGTTATGCCGGGACATGTGGTATGGTGTACAGATGATGGGTAAAGTGGAAATGATGGTGGAAAGCAGAGGCTAGATAGTGGGCAATAATGGGACACTCTGCCCACCGTTGCGATAATGCTAGGAAGCACTAAGCAGATGATGGGTGCTGCTTGTTATGGTGGGCCACATGGTGTACCAAGCTGAGAAGCTCTGCCCACCATCGCGATAATGCTGGGAAGCAGTAAGCAGACGATGGGTGGGCTTATAATGGCGGGAAATATATATAGTGTACCAAGCTGGGATCTGCACACTACATGTTCTACCACCATGATTTCCACCAAAAGTTGGGCCTACTGACCGAGCCCGTACAATTGTGTTATCCGTGCTTCCGGGTTTCAGAATACACGATTACGGCGATTAATATGACAATACAGCGCAGCCATATGGCATCAATTGACCTAAATGAAGCATTTTTTATTGTGTATGGTGTCCGCTCAAGAAGCAACAAACATCAATGCGACGCGAGAAAAGCACTCCCAGAGAACGTAATTAAGTGTCTTCTCACCGACAGCCGCCGGTCGCACTCGCTGGCACTTCTCTAGCTTTTGTACGAAAACTCAGACGTGGCAATTCGTGTGCTTGGTGAACCATTATGATAGCGTAATGTTTCTGGCACACTGCATTCGTTTTGGCCAAGCCGTTATGTAGTTGTTGCTTTAGCGAAAGAGCTACAGCATTGCGCTGGCGCGACCGCCCTTTATATTGCGCGAAAAGCATCCCAATACTCAAATATATTAGGCGGGCGTATCTATGAAATGACCCTAGAAGCGTAATAAAGCGTGAGCAGATGTCGCCCTTTAGAACGAGCGCGAAACGAATATTAAATTTGGCAGACCCCACCGGTAAACTGTTGCTGCTCCCCAGTCCACTTGGTCTTGTTTTTCTTGAAGTTGTGAATTGTAAAAAAATAGCACTAGTGCCATTAACATAGTGGCAATTGTTACAGGCTGCAGTTGCTTGTGTTTAATAAATGTGCAATTTTTAGTAGCAGGTGTAGATCTTGTCTATGTTGTGTACACGACAAACATAACTTAAGTTGAACCTTAAGTTTGTATGCCAACTTAGTATTTAACACTCAATCAGCGTCACGTTGGTGTGGTGCAGTAGTTAGCGTCTTCGAATGGGAGTCTGCAGGTTGCACGTTCGATCCTCCGTGGCGCCTTGTTTTTTTTTACGTGACGGGTGTTTTTTATACCGTTTTTATGTAATTCTTTTTTATTTTTTCGGCAGCTCGTCATGGTGATTCTGACGTCATTTCGCGCTCAAGTGTTGCCGGCACTGCAGCACCCACCATACCCACCATGCGCCATAGTGGGCGTTTCTCACCATTCACCCACTACACTAATCCACTATAATGGTGGGCGGTGGTTTACACCATGCCCACCATTCGTTTTTTCGATAGGGGGGCCACACATTGAATGGTAAACAGCAGTTGGGAGACGACTGAGCCCTGCGGGGTGCCAAAGGAAGGGAGGACATTGAGATGATAGGGCTTACACTTGAGATCCCGTAGCTGTATGGTGGCTTTTCTATTCCTGAAGACCGAGCTGGTGAACTTGCGAAAGCTGGCTTCTAGGTTGAGGGAAGAGATGTAGGCAAGTATGTGGTAGGGCGAAACATTATCAAAAGCCTCTCAAGATCAAGAGCGAGAGTGGCTCTAAAGTATTTCGTCTTCTGATTTATGATTTCATGCTTAGCCATTTTCATGACCTCCAGAGTAGAATGGTGTGGTCAAGAACCTATCATGTCGTATAGAAACAAGTTTGCATTCTCTATGTGCGTCGATATCCGATAATTGATGACATGCTCGGTGACCTTGCCTATACAAGTCGTTTGTGATATGGTTCGCGAATTGCTATGACTGGTACTCCGGCGAGGTTTGAATTTGAATTTTTAGAGTTTATTCAGTACAGCACAATACAGTGCAAGTAAAAAGTTGATATAATACAGAAGGTGGTCCCAAATTAAAAACAGTCAGGAAGACCTCCTGTGAATTCATTTATAAAAATTTAGAACAAAGATTGGCAACTAAGGAAAAACAGCAAGCGAATAAAACAAAATGAACGTAAGGAAATTAATTATTGAAACTTATGGTAGTTCAAAATATTTACATGTAAGTGATCAAACATGAGACAACTAATTGAATTAAATGACTATAACTTAACACATAGATATCACTAACTAGTACAGTGTCACTTCAGAATCTGTACACATACATACAAATGCATATAACCGTATTTAAACACACATTTAAATATACGTACATATATATTCAGGTGTCGCATGTTGTTAGTAAAAACTGTTTTAGACGCCGCCGGAAACATGTAACGGGGTGCTTGATTTAATAATTGATGGTAGTGAGTTCCAGAAAGAATTTGCAGAAAACAAGGCTGCCGTTTTGCCGTAGTTAGTGCTTATTTTTGGAAGTTGAAGGTTACTATTTTCAGAAAACCGTGTTTTATTAGTATTGTGGAGATGTGTGAGGGGAAGTATGTCAGTGGGAATGTCATCGACTCTACTTCTGAATAATAAAATTCTAAGTTTTAGTTGAAAGGTGGAAATGAATGGTAGAATTTCGAGAGTACTAAAGAGGGGTGCTGTTGATGCTGTGTAAGAACTATGTGTAATAATTCGGACTGCTCTTTTCTGGAGGTGAATGAGAGATGGTATGTGTGTGGCGTAGGTATTGGCCCAGGAAGAAATGCAGTAGGTTAAGTGACTGTTAATGAAAGCATAGTAAAGTGATTTTAGTATGTGTTGCTGAAAACAATGCCTTGTGCGAATCAGTATGCGGCAGCCAAAAGCAGTCTTCTTGATGATAGAATTCACGTGAATGTTATATTTGAGTTGTGGGTCTATTGTGACACCTAGAAATGTAGTGAACTTTAATGGGGTGATGACGCAGTTATCAATGTGTATTTCGGGCGAAATTGTAACGCTTTTTTGGGACGAGTGAAATAACATGAAATTTGTTTTAACAGGGAAGATGTTCAATAAGTTATTTTTGCCCCATGGAACAAGTTTCGAGACATCAGTGTTTACTTTTACTTGTAGATTGTTAAAATCTTTGTCACAAGAAAATCTCGTGATGTCATCAGCATAAAAGATGCAGTCAGACGAGTTAAGTCATGATGATAGTAAGTCGTTAATGTAGATAAGTATGAGAATAACTGACGCCATTTTGCCATCTTCAGAGAAAGTCCCCGTCTTCCAAATATGATTTATTTTTTTGGTGAGGATGGTGACAGAGTCCTCATCTGAGTTCAGTAGTGTCTTGTTTATAATGCCATCAAGCCAAGGTGTGGAGTTCTCTTTAAGATTGTTTAAGGTGGTACGAACGTCTGCTTCCTGGAAGGGCTTGTCCAATTCGAAGGCTGGTGATCTCGTAAGTTGCGCGTAGCCAGAAGAAGGCCGGGCTTTATCCAAAGGGAGATATCTCTGTGCCAGACACTCCGCTATTTCCATATCTAATTCAAACTTCCTTTCTGACTAGAATATTCGCTCTACCAAGCGCGTTTGGCTGAATTTATAATTGGTCTCCTGCAGCAATTGTTTAAGGTGGTTATATTTTCTCTCAACGCTCATCTGGCCATCCACCGTGTTGTAAATCTCTTCCCAGTGCTGTTTGTCTAGCGTCTGACACTGAGGGGTTATTTCCTGATTAAGACTTGCGATGCAGTTTCGCACTCTTCGATTGATACAGTGTGCTGTGCGCCTGGCAAGGAGAGCACTTTTAGCCTCAAGAAAATGGACAAGCCAGCTATCTATTTCATTGAAGAAAATCTAAGTCTCTAGCGTTTTGGTGGACGACTTGACATCTTTGAATAGCTGAGGCAGTCAATTGTTGAAATTAGGTGGGTCATTATCATCACCTGCGCTCTCCGCTCTATTCTCATGGAAGAGGTTCCCTTCTGTGAATTTGAAAGCTTTAAGGGGTTTCTACTTGAACTTGTAATGTCGTACTCAGAATAAAATGGCCACTGCCCAAGACCTCACCCAAGTTTAAGCATGATACCTTTCCCATGTTTGCCACGAAGGTGGGGTCTGGGGTAGTATCCCTAGAGCAAGAATTTCCTATGCGGGTTGGAAACTAGGGGTCAATGACCAAACACAGGTTCAGATCCGAGACCACTTGCCAGAGCTCGACTCCTTTGGAAGTGGTGAGAGGGTATAGCCCCAAGCGTGATGAGGTGCGTTGAAATCTCCCGCTATCACCATTCGTCCACTTTCCTAGCGATTGTGATGCATTTTGATAATGATGAGGCGAAGCAATGTTGCCTGCCCATGGAGAGCTATATATGTGGAGAATGAAAATCCTATCTTTAAGGTTTCGGCCTAGTATACTTTCTGAAAGAGAGTGTTCAATCTTGCTATGTGCCATGTGAAAACTGTGCTCAATGTAAGTGTACTTCTTAGACACAAACGTGTAGATACTGCGGCCATCTGAAGGTTTTTTGACGTGACGGGTGTAGCCTGACGTTTTTGTGGGCGTCTCCTGTAGTATGTGGTCGAATATGCTGGGGTTTGGTATACTGCTGTAGGGCTGCCATCTTATGTTGCAAGCCCGAACGGTTTCATGCCAAATTATGAAACTGTCATGTTGCCCCACCATTGTTGGGCCTCTCAAAAGTTCTCTCCTAAGAAACGCTATAGGTTGCCACCTTCTGCACGATCCTGACCTCTGGCATTACTTGGGCTGGAGTAGCCTCGGCTGATTGTCAAACTTTATTTTGGTCAGCCTGGATCTTTGTGACTCTGCTGTCGAATACTGCAATCGCCTCGACCACCATCCTGAGAGAATTTTTGATCTCATTCAAGCTATCTTTACCTGTCGTTCGAAATCTCTATTCTCGTTCTTGGACGGTTCAGTTGGCTGACGATGAGTTTCAAGAAATATTTATTCGTACTGGTGAACGGCATACGCATCGCACGTACACAGAACATTTTTTTACCTCTGAAATCGCTTGCTGCAAATATCTGCGCTTCATGGGTGACACGGGGGCATTGTTTCAACACCTTAAAGTCATTTAACTCTACTGGCAGGTTGAAAAACGCAGACAAGTTTGTAGGCGCAGTTAACCACTCAACACAGTCGACTGATGGAACGCAGACCGTGGAGCAGCTCACCTATCAAGCGGTTCGTGACGTCGCAGCTAGTGATCACGCCAGTGTTGGCAGACTCTCAGGCCACTTGCTCACTCATAAAAATATTTCATCATAAATAATGGCTCGACAAAATTCGCTCATATTTTCCCAGGTTTTCTTCGATCTTAGAAGAACCAATTCACAGAAGACAGATTATGGTTGAAAATTTGGTGTTATGACCCCTTTAAATGGGGGCATCAATTATTAGGACTAAATATGATTCACTTGAAGGAAGTTCACGAAGTGTGAAAACAGTAGGAAATAGTTCAGCAATGATTGAATAAATATAATCTGGTAGTCGAAGTAGAGAATACCAGTCGAGAGAAGTACACAAGATGCCTTATCCAACTTTTTCTTCTATGAATGCTTCAGTCACACTGATAAAGTTTGATGACTGATGATTCAAGTATTCTTATCACTGATCAATTAAATATCTTAGGGAAATTTTTCGCATTAGAAGGAAAATATCCTGAAATTTCATAATAAATTGTCAATGGAGTACACTTGTAGAGCCAATCTGTTTACATTCTAGAGCCAATCTGTTTACATATTGTGGGCATTCGTTATGCGCTTCTTCTCATATATGCATTATCATAATCATCATCATCCGTCTGGCTCCCTGTCCTCATCTTCACTTGGTGTAACCACAATCACCATCGGGTGTGTACGCGCTCGGTCTGAGACTCCCCATTCACTGCTGAGCCATTTACTGAATAAACGCTATCTCAACCCAGACGTCATACGTGGTGGAGGTGGATTTTCGGTCCTCGGTCCTCTCCCACCTCGCTTGAGTCCGTGGAGTTGCGTTCAGGCTGCCGATCGCCGCCACTTTCTGACAGCATGTCACAGAACAAGCCTGCTGGCGTGGCGGCCATCACTGCTGCCATCTCTTTCCCGCCGTCTTCTGCCGCGCTTCCTGTTTACATACATAGCCACCAGCGTGGTCCCTCTCTCTTCGCTGGTCTTCGCGGGGAAGACGTGAAGGGCTGGCTCGATTGGTACAGTCACGTGAGTGTTGCTAATCACTGGGACGATAGCGCCAAGCTCCGTTACATCTCTTTCTACTTCACCGGTGTGGCGAAGACATGGTACTTTAACCACATCATCGACATACCCGACTGGGCGACCTTCAAGCAGCAGCTCCGTCACGTTTTCGGCACACCGGCCATTCAGTTCACAGTCGTGAAGAGAACCCTCGACACTCGCCAATAACATTCCGGTGAGTCATACACGTCTTACATTAAAGACGTTCTTGCACTATGCCGGCGGGCCAATTCTTCTATGCCGGAGTCCGACGAATTACGCCACCTTTTGAAAGGTAGGCCCTGTTGCCTTCAATTCCCTGGTTGCTCAGAACCTGGCTACCATATCCGACGTCGTCCCCACATGTCAGCGTCTCGATACTCTGGACTCGGTTTGTCTACAACCAGACATAGGCAAACAATCTAACAGACCTGTCCGTGACCTCATAAGAAATATAATACACGAAGAGTTGCAGAACATGGGTTTCCCAACTTCTCCGCCGTGTTCTCTAAAGTCTTCTGGAGTGGCTTTACGCGACATTATCAGGGAGGAACTGACATCTCTGAACTGTCCGGCTCTCATCCAGTCACCCTCGCCCTGGCCAATACGAACCTACGCGCAGGTCGCTGCAATGCTTCCCAGCAAGGAAAACACGACGTTGCCGCTACCATTGTACGCGTCAGTCGCTGCCGCTTGTCCACTTAACCTTCCTTCAATCCCACCTGAACTTGCCTCTGCACACATGACCGCACACTGCTCAGGTACTCCTTATGATTTCTACCCTTTCTCCTGGCGTTCATCTCGCCCAGTTTGCTATTACTGTGGCTATCGCGACCACACTTTTTGTTTCTGCCGCAAGCGCTAGCAAGACAAGTGCTGCAGTTACGACATGCGTGAACAAGATACTTTGTAGTATCAAGGTAAACGCCATTCATCACTTCCATACTGTTCTCCCTCTCCACCCACAACGAGTGCACATTGAAACAGCCGGATCTCCAGACGCTGTTCACCATGACCCTTTCGCCGCTCCTCCTCTCCACTTCGGCCTACCTCATTCGTCACTGCCAGTCAATCGAAAAACTAAGCGATGCAGTTTGTGGGGCAAAAACTGCATTCCGAATTAGAACTGATATTCCTCCACCAGGCCCGTGCAACCTGATTTCGGTGGTAGTGGAAGGAGTGTATGTGGATGCTTTGGTGGGCACGGGTGCGGTATTTTCCGTTATGCGTATTGATTTAGGCCAACGTCTGAAAAAAGTGACGACCCCTTAAATGAACCAACGTTGATTGCTGCTCAAAAGTATACTATTCTCCCTTCCGCTTTCTGTATAGCTCGCATTTTTATTGATGGTGTGCGACACCACATTCTGGTCACTGTCCTGACTGACTGCTATCACCAATTAATTTTAGGGTGGTATTTTATTTCTTCTGCCTCCGCGGCTATTTGCTGTGGCCAACGCGTCGTCCATCTCATTGACACAGACTGCACGCTGATTGACGTCCCCCAGAGGCCACTTTGTTTGACAGCTGCGAAAGATACCGAGTTACCACCAGGTTAAGAGCGAATAATATTTATTACCTTTAAGAACATTGACCATGGTGATGTCTTTGTCTCACCTTTATTTAGTTGCGTTGGTAAAGGCACCGTTCTCGCTTCCGGAGCAGTTCGGTTTTTCAATGGTTCCGTACTTTTCACCGCAGTGAAAACGACATCTGAAAAAAATTCTACTTCCTCACAACACCATGGTGGCCTGCGTGACGGATCCCGAGCCTGCGTGCGTCGTGACACTTCATGCCTTCTTCTCCAACGAGAGCCCTAGTCGTGAACCTGCTTCTTCTTCCGCCTTCACTGCAGTCATTAGCGAAGACTTGACACATTCACAAACGCAACCGCTACTTGCTTGGTTGAAGAAACACGCAAGTTTTTACGATGGTTACTCCTCGACATTGGGCCGCACTACTACTGCAAAACATCGAATTCACACAGTCGGAACATTGGTTGTACGCCACCGCCCCCCCCCCTAACGTGTGTGTCCTACTGAGAGAAAAATTATCGAAAAAAAACGTAGCTGACATGTTCAAACGAGAGGTAATTCGCCCTTCATCTAGTCCTTCGTTTTCACCTGTGGTACTGGTTTGTAAGAAAGATGGCTCCGTGCACTTTTGCGTCGAATACAGGGCGCTCAACAAGATCACTCGCGAGGATCTGTACCCAATGCCTCGCATTGACGACGCCCTTGATATTTTACAAGACGCCAAATACTTTTCCAGCCTCGACCTGCGTTCCTGGTACTGGTGAATTCCTATGCACGAAGAGGATAAAGAGGAAACGGCATTCACAACCCCCGATGGGCTATACGAATTGAACGTTACGCAGGTCGGCCTGTGCAACGCGCCTGCTATGTTTTAGCGCATGATCGATACTGTGCAGCGCAGCCTTAAATGGAAGACTTGTCGTTGCTACTTGGACGACATAGTCATTTTTTCGTCAACGTTTCCTCAGCACCTGCAACGTTTGCACGGCGTTCTGACGTGCTTTTCCACCGCTGGTCTCAAACTCAACACAAAAAGTCTCATTCCGCCACAAAAGTTATCAAGGTTTTGGGCCACGTCGTGACAGAAGACGGAGCTTGGCCGTATCCGGACAAAACTGCTGCGGCGCTTTGGTTTCCACGTCCCGAAAGGCCGAAAGAGTTGCGAAGTTTTCTTGGTCTTGCCTCCGATTTTCGCCGCTTCATACGAAACTTCGCATCAATAGCGGCTCCACTGCAACAGCTTCTTGCTTCCGACGTGCCCTTTCGGTAGTTGGAAGAATGTCAAATGGCATTCGACCTGTTAAAGTGTGCCCTCACATCGAAACCTGAACTCCGCCACTTTGATGAGGCCACACCGACCATCCTCCATACGCACGCTAGCGCCCGCGGTATAGGTGCCGTTCTGCTCCAACGCGACACCTCTTCACAAGCGAGAGTAGTTGCATATGCCAGTAGAGTACTAACCGCGACCGACACGAACTATACCATAACTGAGCAGGAGGGCTTGGCTGTGGTCTCGTCGGTGCAAATGTTCCGTCCCTATCTCCACGGCCGTCATTCCACGATCGTAACGTATCACCACGCCCTATGCTGGCTTTTCACGTTGAAGAACTTGTCCGGGCGCTTGGGTCGATAGATTCTACTTTTACAGGAGTATGACTTCGATATCATTCACTAGTCAGGTAGAAAACACCAAGACGCCGGCGCCCTTTTGTGCTGCGCGCTACCAAATACCCAGCTGAGCATCGGTCAAAGTTCAGCCATCACTTCTACTGCAGCGCCCACGCTCGCCTCAATGGACTGTAAGCGTAATACACTGTTGGCGCCTCAATTACTGTAGGCGCAATATGGACCAGCTTTATGAGATTCCCATCCACCTAACGCGCGTCATCGTAGTCAACTCTTGCAATTTAAGCTTGAGAATAGAGTGCTGTACCGTCACATCTAGCCCTCTGATGGTCAACGTTGGGCTCCCGTGTTACCACAGTCTCTTTGACTTCACGTGCTAAAAGCCTTCTACGATGACTTAACCGCCGGACATCTTCGTAGTCAAAAAATTTATGACCGCATTCGAAGTCGCTTCTACTGGCCTAGTATTTCTACTTGCACCGCGCGCTATGTCAGTTCCTGTGGCCCGTTCCAGCGTCGCAAAATCCAGACAACTGCACCTGCCGGGCCTATGCAGCCAATTCCGTGCCGCACAACGCCAATTGAGGTAATACGTATCAACATTTACGGCCCTCTTCCCGTCACATCTACTGGCAAATGATGGATAGTGACCACCGTAGACCACTTGACACGCTACGCGGAGGCAACGTCTGTATCAACTGCCTCTGCTTAAAAAGTTGCCGACTTCGTTCTGCACGCCATCATTCTGCGCCACGGCGCACCTCGTGTAATGCTGACTGACTGCGGAAGAGTGTTCCTACCAGAAGTGCTTAATGAAGTATTGCGCGCCTCTGGAGTAACACAGAAGACAGCTTCAAGGTACCACCCTCAGACGAATGGTCTAATCGAGAGGTTTTACCGTACTCGTGTTGATATGATAGCCGTCTACATAAGTACAGATCACAATAACTGGGATACTCCTTTACCATTCCTCACTTTTGCTTACAACACGACCGTTCAGCGCACCACCGGTTATTTGCCGTACTACTTCATTTATAAACGTTCCCCTACTTTCTCCCTCGACGTTTCCGTTTCAACAGTGACGTCAACTCGTCTCCGCCGTCCAGCGAGGAATACATTTCAAGACCAGCCTGGTGTCACAATCGTGCTCGCATCAACACGGAAGCGCGAAAGCAAGATCGAAAAGTAATTTATCACGCATCCCATCGCCTTCTATTCTTCCGACCCGGGGACGAGGTGCTCCTGTTCACATTTATTCGTACAACGGGTCAGGGTGACAAGTTTCATGCACACTTCATTGGGCCTTACATGGTTAGTGAGCAGACTTCGCCCATTAATTATCAGGTGTTCCCACTTGTCGTCCCGACAGAAAGCCGTCACCGCACCACAGGGATCGTGCACGTGTCTCGCATTAAGCCCTTCAGGCGACGTACTCTGCCACATTGACTTGGTATGGCCAGGCTCGCCGCTTCGATGTGAGGGGAATTAGTGCGCGAATACATTATGCGCTTCCTCTCATATATGCATTACCATAATCATCATAATCCATCTGGGTCCTTGTCCTCATCTTCTCTGGCTGTCACCACAATCATCATCGGGGGTGTACGTTCTCGGTCTCAGACTGCCCATTCGCTGCTGAGTCCTCGGCGGAATGAACGCTGTCTCAACCCAGACGTCATGTAATTTAGATTCGAAAGCAGCAGCAGTGCTTGAACGAGTATATACAGCTGAAATTTTAGTCGCCACTATTGTGTTTCTTTGTTTTTCCTTCAAAAACAACGGCACATACCCACTCTGGGGTATTGTCAAAGAATGCATAGTGAAAATTTCAGAAAGTCATTCAAAGTAACCGGCTATTTAAAAATAAACAAAAAAATGGTAATCACATCTATTAAAGTGAAATACGACTACAAGTAATAAGCTTTTCAGCTCGTCGAAAAATTTACTTCATCCTTGAATAAAAACTTGATTTTTGGTAAAAAGAGCGACGACACCTAGAAACAAAAAAAGAAAGCAGGGAAATGCTCGAGGAAAAAACTTTTCCCCAAGATGAAAATGTAAATTCAGGCACCCTAACCTCCCGGATACGCAGGCACGCTGATAGAACAAAGTGTAGTCTTGTATAGTACAGCGCAGCTTTTCAGTAAACCGGGGAAGCCAGGTTAAATTCTTATAGAAGTAAAATTCAAGTTCTTTCGTTGTTGGCAAACCAATTCTCTCCACTTGGCGCCCAAGACACATCACCCAAGGTGGTATAGCAAAGAGGGAGGAATAAAACTACGTCCGATCTGCAAATTACAGCCATTGACTCACTGGTCGCTTGAAGAGGTAGTAAAAACGCTGCAGAAGCTCTAGTAAGGCTGAGAAAAAAATTACATTTACGCACTGTACAGAACATAGACAGTTATGGACATAGAAGTTACAAAAAAAAACCACTATGGAAATGAACCATCTTCTGTAGGGCGACTCTCCTGTAGAGCCGACGATGCCTAACACCTTAAGCCCAGCTCGGAATGCCTGGTGGAACTCCGGGGCTTCTTAGTCGCAAGTTTTGTAGACTGTCACGGCGCCCCACGGCCACCAGCGTAATATTTTTAAAGAGTATAGGAGTAGCGGTGGGACAGCAGCGTTCCAAAGGTGCGTTTTTTTGTAGCGTTAGCTACATCTGCCTCACTGAGCCAATTTCGTGCGGCACTGGTCTTCGCATGCGCAATGATACTCCGCCGCCACCGCGCGCAGCTCGCCGCCGGCGTGCGCGCAATTTGATGCGCTGCACAGATGATCAGTGGTGTCACGCACCGGAGCCGGCACCTCCCTCGCACTCGGCCGCGGCCGCGCGCGACTCGCCACCGCCGGTGTGCGCTTTCCAGAGAAGTGTCGTCGTAGCTTTGGTAGACATATGGACGCCGACGCGAGCACCTTCCCTGGGCAGCCGCCATCTGACACTGCGCTGGAGCCGCTTGATACCGCCTCTGACTTGCGTTTGCCACTGGGGTATAGCCATGGAGAAGGAGATTGCAAATGCTGCTCAACGGTTCTGTAGAGCAGAGGAGCTTAAATCATCAGATACCGAAGTAGTTGCTGGCAAAATAAATATACATGTGCCACATAATACGTATAACATGTGTGTGTCATTGGAACAGCTGTAAGCATGATATCTGGAATGCTAAGAATAATCAGCTGAACCTTTGCTAACGCTACGTATATCGTGACATAGCTGAGCTAAGCCACTGCCATTTTTATATGCAAGCATTGCTTAGTGAACTTCGGCAACTTTCAGCGTATCTATCTATCTATCTATCTATCTATCTATCTATCTATCTATCTATCTATCTATCTATCTATCTATCTATCTATCTATCTATCTATCTATCTATCTATCTATCTAGCCGCCTAGTACTTTTTTCTCTCCTAGCCGTTTCGATCATAGTAACGATACGAAACTTCGTATGGCATAACAGAACTGTATGAGGAACTCATTTGACTACTCATAACATGAAAATTATAACATGTATATCCTGAATGTCACATTTAAATTTCATAATCCTGCAGCTCTGCGGTGCTTTCGTTCACCTGGCATGTTGAAAAACTGGTATGGTATGGCATGATTGCATGGTGAACACAAGCGACAGACCCTAACATAAAAATCTTGACATTGTTGTCATGTATCAACATGACTGCATGCCATGCTCATGATGTGCTCGCGGCCGTTTCGCTAGCGTCACATATACCAAATTTGTTATTTCACTGCGCGAATACATGACGTAAGTACGTGACTGGTGCAAACATGATAATCATAAAATGCGCGTCTTGTAACAACATGACTACATGCCACGCTCATGATGCGCTCGCGCCCATTTCGCTACCTTCACTTTTATCGAATTTCGTATCACGGGACGTGAATGGATAACAAAGGTAAGTGACGCATCAAAACATGATAATCACGACATGCTTGTTGTGTTGCATGACTACGTGCCACACTAATATTGCGCTCGCGGCCGTTTCGCTAGCTTTACATATGCCACGTTCGGCAATACGTGACGGCAATGGATGGCGAAGGTATGTGACTGGCGCAAACATGATAATCATGAGATGCGTGTTGTGTGAGAGCATGACTACATGTCACAGTCAAGGCACCAATACATTTCGACGTGACGCGGTGCGCGTGCTCACAGGCGTTCATTTCATCGCATAACGCCGGCGTTGCCACTCCAGGCGCCGGTCCTGCCATATACTCGCAGGCAAGCGCCTTGCTGCGTTGCTTTGACGCATGCGCGTTTCAGCGTGTCCCATGTTCCTCCATCACAAAAAGAGGGAGACGCAGTGTTGCCTTGTTAATACATCGGCACAAAATGCAGCATGTCATACTTCGTTCCGGTTGCCGCCGGGTGGCGCCGACGGAAGCTGGTCGCGCTTGGCGTTGACCATATAGAGTGCTCGCGTTTTGCTAACGTAGCGTCGCTGTGCCCCGCGTGCGCACGCGTCAACGCTACATTGGAGTACATTGGGTGCTTCATAATGTGCTCGCGGTCGTTTTGGTAGCTCCACATATACCAATTTTCATGTTACGTGACGTCAATGAATGGCGAATTATACGACTGGTTCAAACATGATACTCCTGACACGCGCGTCATGTAAGAACATTTCAACATACTACACTTATAGCGTGCTCGCGGCCGTTTCGCTAGCTCCACATATACTAAATTGGGTATCACGTGACATGAACAGAATACGAATGCAAACAACACATCCAAACCTGATAATCATGACACGGAAGTCTTTAACGGCATCCTTTACCTTCACCTTGTAACACTGTGCTGAATTAAAATGACATATCAACATTTCTCAATCGTGCTGCTCATATAATTGGTTCCCACTGTACGTGCAATATGTCAATTTTTCTTCATGGAGTCGTTATTATCGCTTCTTCCCTCGAAATTGCGGCTGTTGGCATGAAATGACCAAATATAAAGGCTTTAAAAGCAATCTTATGTGCTGCGTGCCGCATTGTACAAACAAAGCATTGACAACAGTCAGCCTCCACGCCTTGCCAAGAAACTCAGTGAGGAAAGAAAATGAATCGTGAAGGTAAGATTCAGCAACACCCTCACGTTGCCGATAAAAGAGTGCAGCGCGCACTTTGTTAACACCGACTACTTCTGGAGCAACAGGTAAGGAAATTAGAATACCTGATTTGTGTGCTTGATTTCATCATTTTTATGAAGTCAATTGAGGTGTTCATTAAAATTGAAGTAGAGCTTGCGACAGCGTGTTACAGTAGTACACACATTGCTGTGGTCGTTATATACATTTCTTATGATTATGCTTGTGTCAAGCCCCATTTATGGTCGCCGTTACATCTCGCCTCGTCAAAACCCTGCACCCGTATGCCATCACTGCACAGTCTTGGTCAGCGTAGCGGGAACGAGCATCTTAAATTATGCTTCAGAAATACGTAACAGTTTGTGAATAATGCAATTGGCGTCTTGGTCTGCGAAAAATAAATAATAATTTCAAGCTATTCCTGTACGGAATAATCGTTGGTGAAGCAGCAAATTGTTTTTTTTGTATGAAGATCCGCAGATAAGGGAACGTGCAAGGAAGCGACTGAAATCATCAGCTGATCCTTCTGAATGATTGCCTCTGTGGCCTCACAACAAGAACTTAACACGCACGCAAACCGCAGCGAAACGTAGTTCTCGCGTGTATCTGTGAAGCGTTCTCAAAGTTGTATCATTTGAAAATTTGTGCGTATGATAGCGGCATTATAGTGTAATATTTAGTTCCTTTGGTAGCATATGCTCAATAAAGATTTTTTGGGGGAACATGTGTGCTGTGATTATTGCTTGAAACTTACACAACAGCCAAGAGCTTCACTTGCGAAACCACCCTACAAACATGAAGCGTGGTGTAGGGGAAGTTCCATGTTTAGTGCGCGAAAAAAATGCAGCAGCTTTTGCTTGGGTCTAAACGAACCAATTAAGTTTTGCCTGAGCATGCATATGGGCGCAGTTTACTGCACGCAGCAATCAAGAAATAAAATTTGAACAAAATAACTTTCTATTTATATTGCAAAAGTCTTTGAGCGTGCCTGGTTAGGGGTATAGTCACTGCATGCACATCACGAAGATGTGCTTGCAGCGTCGTGAATTGCCTGCTCTGCACCTACAATGGCCGCAAAAACTGAAGTGCCACAACATAAAGCTCTAGCACGGAGTTGATCTCTGAACTTTTCCCATTCAACGACAAGAAGTTAAACTACCGAATTTAAATAGGTGCAATGGTCTTGTGCCATATGTTTTTAATGCCTCAAAAATATTGGCACTGCGTCAACATAGCGAAATTTTACATCAGTGAGTATCCGCGCAAAACTGAGGACGTGAAAGGTAGTACAGAATGTTATAATACTATTTGGCATTTTGCCTTACAAACCGTGTCATGATAGTGTGGCACGCCTTTTGTGGAGAGCAGCGTACAAGGACGTCACACAATTCTCGGCTTCTAGAATTCCACCTACATCTCAAAGCCACCGCCACGGCCGTGATCGAAAACGCGATGCTTGGCTGAGAGCAGATCATCGCAACCACCACTTTACCACGGCACACGCGTACGGAGAATTGAAGAAGAATTACTTGTGTCGCCGAACGTAAGTGCACGGAAGGCGCGTCTTGCGGACCGGCACGATTAGTGCGAAGACAAAAAGCGAGCTAACATTTCTCTACACAAGCTTCCCAGTCAAATGAGAATATCCAAATAGAGATCTACCTCCACCACGTATGACGTCTGGGTTGAGACAGCGTTTATTCAGCCAAGGGCTCAGCAGCGAATGGGCAGTCTGAGACCGAGAACGCGAACCCCCGATGATGATTGTGGTGACACCCAGTGAAGATGAGGAGAAGGACCCAGATGGATGATGATGATTATGATAATGCATATATGAGAAGAAGCACATAATGAATTCGCACACTAATTCCCCTCACATAGAAGCGGCCAACCTGGCCATACCAAGTCAATGAGGCAGAGTACATCGCCTGAAGGGCTTATTGCGAGACACGTGCACAATCCCTGTGGTGCGGTGACGGCGGTCTGTCGGGATGACAAGCGGGGTCACACGATAATAATGGGCGAAGTCTGCTCTATAACTATGTAAGGCCCAATAAAGTGTGGCTGAAACTTGTCACCCAGACCAGGTGTACGAGTAAATGTGAACAGGAGCACCTCGTCCCCAGATCGGAAGAATACAAGGTGATGGGATGCATCATAAATGATTTTTATATCTTGCTGTCGCGCTTCCGTGTTGATACGAACAGGATCGCGACACCGGGCTGGTCTTGAAATGTATTCCTCGCTGGAAGACGGAGACGAAATGACGTCACTGTTGAAAACGGAAACGTCGAGGGAGAAAGTAGGAGAACGTTTATAAACGAAGTAGTAAGGTGAATAACCGGTGGTGCGCTGAACGGCCGTGTTGTAGGCAAAGGTGAGGAATGGTGAGGGAGTATCCCAGTTTTTGTGATCTCGACTGATGTGGACGGCTATCATATTAACAAGAGTACGGTGAAACCTCTAGACTAGACCATTCGTCTGAAGGTGGTACCTTGAAGCTGTCTTGTGTGTTACTCCAGAGGCGCGCAATACTTCATTTAGCACTCCTGACAGGAACAATCTTCCGCAGTCAGTCAGCAATACACGAGGTGCGCTGTGGCGCAGAATGATGGCGTGCAGAACGAAGTCGGTAACTTCCTAAGCAGAGGCAGTTGATACAGACGTTGTCTGCGCGTAGCGTGTCAAGTGGTCTACGGTGGCCACTATTAATCGTTCGCCAGTTATTGTGACGGAAAGAGGGCCGTAAAAGTTGATAGCTACCACCTCAAAGGCATTGTGGGGCACGGAATCGGCTGCGTAGGCGCGGCAGGTGCAGTTGTCTGGATTTTACGACGCTGGCACGGGCCACATGAACTGACATAGCGCGCAATGCAAGTAGAAATACTAGGCCAGTAGAAGCGACTTCGAATGCGTTCATAAGTTTTTTTGAATACCAAGATGTCCGGCGGTTAAGTCATCGTAGAAGTCTTTAAGCATGTGAAGCCGAAGAGAGTGTGGTAACACGGGAGCCCAGCGTTGACCATCAGAGGGCTAGATGCGACTGTACAGGACTCTTTTCTGCAGCTTAAATCGCAAGAGTTGACTTCGATGCCGCGGGTTAGGTGGATGGTAAGCTCCTAAAGCTGGTCTATATTACGCCTACAGTAATTGAGGCGCCAACAGTCTATTACGCCTACAGTCCATTGAGGCGAGCGTGGGCGCTGCAGTAGAAGTGATGGCCGAACATTGACCGATGCTTAGCTGGGTATTTGGTAGCGGGCAACGCAAAGGGCGCCGGCGTCTAGGTGTTTTCTACCTGACTTGTGAATGATATCGAAGTCATACTACTGTAAAAGTAGAATCCATCGACCCAAGTGCCCAGACAAGTTGATCAACGTGAAAAGCTAGCATAAGGCGTGGTGATTCGTTACGATCGTGAAATGGCGGCCGTGGAGATAGGGACGGAACATTTGCACAGACCAGACCACAGCCAAGCACTCCTGCTAAGTTATTGTATAGTTCTTCTCGGTCACGGTTAGTACTCTACTGGCATATGCAACTACTCTCGCTTGTGAAGAGGTGTCGCGTTGGAGCAGAACGGCACCTATACCGCGGCCGCTAGTGTCTGTATGTAGGATGGTCGGTGTGGCCTCATCAAAGTGGTGGAGTAGAGGTTTGGATGTGAGGGCACACTTTAACAGGTGGAATGCCATTTGATATTTTTTTAACTACCAAAAGGGCACGTCGGAAGCAAAAAGCTGTTGCAGTGAAGCCGCTATTGATGCGAAGTTTTGTATGAAACGGCGAAAATCGGAGGCAAGACCAAAAAAACTTCGAAACTCTTTCGGCCTTTCGCACTGTGGAAACCGAATCACCGCAGCAGTTTTGTCCGGATACGGCCAAACTCCGTCTTCGGTAACGACGTGCCCCAAAGCCTTGATAACTTCTGTGGCGAAATGGGATTTTTTTCGTGTTGAGTTGGAGACCAGCGGCGGCAAAGCACGTCAGAACGTCGTCCAAACGTTGCAGGTGCTGAGGAAACGTTAACGAAAAAATGACAATGTCGTCCAAGTAACAAACACAAGTCTCCCATTTAAGGCTGCGCAGCACTGTATCGATCATGCGCTAAAACATAGCAGGCGCGTTACACAAGCCGAAATGTGTAACGTTCAATTCGTATAGCCCATCGGGGGTTGTGAATGCCGTTTCCTCTTTAACCTCTTCGTGCATAAGAATTCACCAGTATCCAGAATGCAGGTCGAGGCTGGAAAAGTATTTGGCGCCTTGTAAAATATCAAGGGCGTCGCCAATGTGAGGCATTTGGTACAGATCCTCACAAGTGATCTTGTTGAGCACCGTGTGTTCGATGCAAAAGCGCACGGAGTCATCCTTCTTACAAACCAGTTCCACAGGCGAAAACTAAGGGCTAGATGAAGGGTGAATTACCTCTAGTTGAGTATATCAGCTACGTTTTTTTGATAATTTTTCTCTCAGTAGGACAATCACGGTAGGGCCGGTGGCGTACAACAGATGTTCCGACTGTGTGGATTCGTTGCGTTGCAGTAGTAATGCGGCCCAACGTCGAGGAGTAAGCATCGTAGGAACTTGCGTGTTTCTTAAACCAAGCAAGAAGCTGTTGCGTTTGTGTAGGTGTCTAGTCTTCGCTAATGACTGCAGTGAAGGCGGAAGAAGAAGCAGGTTCACGACTAGGGCTCTCTTTGGAGAAGAAGACATGAAGTGTCACGACGCACGCAGGCTCGGGATCCGTCACGCAGGCCATCATGGTGTTGTGAGGAAGTAGAATTTTTTTCAGATGTCGTTTTCACTGCGGTGACAAGTACGAAACCATTGAGAAACCGAACTGCTCCGGAAGCGAGAATGGTGCCTTTACCAACGCAACTAAATAATGGTGAGACTAAGACATCACCATGGTCAATGTTCTTAAAGGTAATAAATAATATTCGCTCTTGACCTGGTGGTAATTCGGTATCTTCCGCAGCTGTCAAACAAAGTGGCCTCTGGGTGACGTCAATCAGCGTGCAGTCTGTGTCAATGAGATGGACGACGCGTTGGCCACAGCAAATAGCCGCAGAGGCAGAAGAAATAAAATACCACCCTAAAATTAATTGGTGATGGCAGTCAGTCAGGACGGTGACCAGAATGTGGTGTCGCATACCATCAATATAAACGCGGGCTATACAGAAAGAGGAAGGTTGAATAGTATACCTTTGAGCAGCAACCAACGTTGGTTCATTGTAAGGGGTCGTCACTTTTTTCAGACGTTGGCCTAAATCAACACGCATAACAGAAAATACCGCACTCGTGCCCACCAAAGCATCCACATACACTTCTTCCACTACCACCGAATTCAAGTTGCACGGGCCTGGTGGAGGAATATCAGTTCTAATTCGGAATGCAGTTTTTCCCCCACAAACTGCATCGTTTAGTTTTTCGATTGACTTGCAGTGACGAATGAGGTAGGCCGAAGTGGGAAGGAGGAGCGGCGAAAGGGTCATGGTGAACAGCGTCTGGAGATCCGGCTGTTTCAATGTGCACTCGTTGTGGGCGGAGAGGGAGAACGGTATGGAGGTGATGAATGGCGTTGACCTTGATAGTACAAAGTATCTCGTTCACACATGTCGTAACTGCAGCACTCGTCTTGCTAGCGCTTGCGGCAGAAACAAAAAGTGTGGTCGCGATAGCCACAGTAATAGCAAACTGAGCGAGATAAACGCCAGGAGAAAGGGTAGAAATCATGAGGAGTAGCTGAGCAGTTTGCGGTCATGTGTGCAGAGGCAAGTTCAGGTGGCATTGAAGGAAGGTTAAGTGGACAAGCGGCAGCGACTGACGCGTACGATGGTTGCGGCAACGTCGTGTTTTCCTTGCTGGGAAGCATTGCAGCGACCTGCGCGTAGGTTCGTATTGGCCGAGACGAGGGTGACTGGATGAGAGCCGGACAGTTCAGAGATGTCAGTTCCTCCCTGATAATGTCGCGTAAAGCCACTCCAGAAGACTTTAGAGAACACGGCGGAGAAGTTGGGAAACCCATGTTCTGCAACTCTTCGTGTATTATATTTCTTATGAGGTCACGGACAGGTCTGTTAGATTGTTTGCCTATGTCTGGTTGTAGACAAACCGAGTCCAGAGTATCGAGACGCTGACATGTGGGGACGACGTCGGCTATGGTAGCCAGGTTCTGAGCAACCAGGGAATTGAAGGCAACAGGGCCTACCTTTCAAAAGGAGGCGTAATTCGTCGGACTCCGGCATAGAAGAATTGGCCCGCCGGCATAGTGCAAGAACGTCTTTAATGTAAGACGTGTACGACTCACCGGAATGTTATTGGCGAGTGTCGAGGGTTCTCTTCGTGACTGTGGACTGAATGCCCGGTGTGCCGAAAACGTGACGGAGCTGCTGCTTGAAGGTCGCCCAGTCGGGTATGTCGATGATGTGGTTAAAGTACCATGTCTTCGCCACACCGGTGGAGTAGAAAGAGATGTAACGGAGCTTGGCGCTATCGTCCCAGTGATTAGCAACACTCACGTGGTTGTACTAATCGAGCCAGTTCTTCACGTCTTCCCCGTAAAAATCGGCGAAGAGAGAGGGATTACGCTGGTGGCTGTGTACGTAAACAGGAAGCGCGGCTGAAGACGGCAGGAAAGAGATGGCAGCGGTGATGGCCGCAGCGCCAGCAGGCTTGTTTTGTGACATGCTGCCAGAAAGTGGGGCGTTCGGCAAACTGAACGCAGTTCCACGGACTCAAGTGAGGTGGGAGACGACCGAGGTCCGAAAATCCACCTCCACCACGTATTACTTCTGGGTTGAGATAGCGTTTATTCAGTAAATGGCTCAGCAGTGAATGGGGAGTCTGAGAGCGAGCGCGCACACACCCGATGATGATTGCGGGTGACACCCAGTGAAGGTGAGGACAGGGACCCAGACGGATGATGATGATTATGATAATGCATATAAGAGAAGTAGCGCATAACGAATGCCCACAATATGTAAACAGATTGGATCTAGAATGTAAACAGATTGGCTTTACATAACAGAATGTTAACAGATTGGCTCTACAAGTCGATTTATTATGAAATTTCAGGATATTTTCCTTCTAATGCGAAAAATGTCCCTGTAAGTGATAAGAATACGTGAATGACCAGTCATCAAAGAACATCAGTGTGACTGATGCATTCATAGAAGAAAAGGCTGGGGAAGGCATGTTGTGTACTTCTCTCGACTGCTCTTGTTTACTTTGACTACCAGATTATATTTCTTCAATCATTGCTGAACTATTTCCTACTGCTTTCAACTTCGTGAACAACTGATGCCCTCATTTAAAGGGGTCATAACACCAAATTTTCAACCATAATCTGTCTTCTGTGAATTGGTTCTTCTAAGATCGAAGAAAACCTGGGAAAATATGAGCGAATTTGGTCGAGCCATTATTTATGATGAAATATTTTTATGAGTGGGCAAGTGGCCTGAGAGTCTGTCAACACTGGCGGGATCACTAGCTGCGACGTCACGAACCGCTTGATAGGTGAGCTGCTGCACGGTATGCGTTCCATCAGACGACTGTGTCCAGTGGTTAGCTGCACCTACAAACTTTCTTGTGTTTTTCAACTTGCACTGCAACTAAATGACTTTAGGGGTTGAAACAATGCCCCTGTGTCACCCATGAAGCGCAGATATTTGCAGCAAGCGATTTCAGAGGTCAAAAAACGTTCTGTATACGTGCGATTCAAATGCCGTTCGCCAGTACGAATAAATATTTCTTGAAACTCATTGCCAGCCAACTGAATCGGCCAAGAACGAGAATACAGATTTCAAAACACAGGTAAAGATAGCTTGAATGTAATCAAAAATTCTCTCAAGGTGGTGGTCGAGTCGAACAGTATTCGACAGCAGAGTCACAAAGATCAAGGCTGACCAAAATAATGTTTCACAATCAGCCTAGGCTACTTCAGCCCAAGTAATTCCAAATGTCAGGATCATGCAGAAGGTGGAAACCCATAGCGTTTCTTAGGTGAGAACTTTTGAGGGGCCCAACAATAATGGGGCAACTTAACGGTTTCATATTTGGCATGGAACTGTTCGGGCTTCCAACAAAATTGGCAGCCCTACAGCAGTATGCCGAATCCCAGCCAATTTGACCACATACTACAGGAGACGCCCACAAAACAGTGAGCCTGTCAGGGTACACCCGTCACGTCACAAAACCTGTAGATGGCCGCGGTATCTGCACGTTTGTGTCTAAGAAATACACTTACATTGAACACAGTTTGCACATGGCACATAGCAAGATTGAATACTCTCTTTCAGAAATTATACCAGACAGAAACCTTAAAAATAACATTTTCATTCTCCACATATATAGCTCTCCATGGGCAGGCAACATCGCTTCACCTCATCATCATCAAAATGCATCACGATCGCCAGGAATGTGGACGAATAGTGATAGCGGGAGATTTCAACGCACCTCATCACGCTTGGGGCTACCCTCTCACCACTTGCAAATGAGTAGAGCTCTGGCGAGTGGTCTCGGATCTGAACCTGAGTTTGGTCACTGTCTCCACGTTTCCTACCCGCATAGGAATTCTTGCTTTAGGGATACTACCCCAGACCTCACCTTTGTCGCAACCATGGGAAAGGTATCATGCTTAAACTTGGGTGAAGTCTTGGGCAGTGGCCACTTTATTTAGTACGACATTAAAAATTTGGGTAGACACCCCCTAAAGCTTTGAAATTTACAGAAGTGAACCTCTTCTTGAGATTAGAGTGGAGAGCGCAGGTGATAATAATGACCCACCTGATTTCAACAATTTACTGCCTCAGCTATTCAAGGATGTCAGGTCGGCCACCAAAACGATAGAGTCTGAGATTTTGGTCAATGAAATAGATAGCAGGCTTGTCCGTTTTCTTGAGGCTAAAAGTTCTCTCCTTGTCAGGCGCGCAGCACACTGTATCAATCAAAGAATGCGAAACTGCATCGCAAGTCTTAATCAGGAAATAACCGCTCAGTGTCAGACGCTAGACAAACAGCACTGGGAAGAGATTTACAACACGGGGGATGGACCGATGAGCGTTGCGAGAAAACATAACCACCTTAAACAATTTCTGCAGGAGACCACATTTAAATTCAGCCAAACGCGCTTGGTAGAGCGAATACTCTAGCCAAATAGGAAGGTTAAATTAGATATGTAAATAGCGGAGTGTCTGGCACAGAGATATCTCCCTTTGGATACAGCCCGGCCTTCTTCGGGCTACGCGCAACACACGAGATCACCAGCCTTCGAATCGGACAAGCCCTTCCAGGAAGCAGACGTTCGGGCCACCCTAAACAATCTTAAAGAGAACTCCACACCTTGCCTGGATAGCATTTTAAACAAGACACTACCGAATTTAGATGAGGACTCTGTCACCATCCTCACCAAAGAATCAAATCATATTTGGAAGACGGGGACTTTCTCTGAACTTGGCAAAACGGCGTCAGTTATTCTCATACTTATCTACATTAACGACTTACCTTCATCATGACTTAACTGATCTGACTGCATCTTTTATGCTGATGATACCACGAGATTCTCTAGTGACAAAGATCTTAACAATGTACTAGCAAAATAAACACTGATGTCGCGAATCTTGTTTCATGGGGCAAAAAAAAACTCAATGAACATCAACCCTGGTAAAACAAATTTTATGTTTTTTCACTCGTCCCAAAAAAGCGTTACAATTTCGCCCGAAATATACATTGATGACTGCGTCATCACCCCATTAAAGTTCACTACTTTTCTAGGTGTCACATTAGACCCACAACTCAAATATAACATTCCCGTGAATTCTATCATCAAGAAGACTGCTTTTGGCTGCCGCATGCTGATTCGCACAAGGCATTGTTTTCAGCAACACATAGTAAAATCACTTTACTAAGCTTTCATTAACAGTCACCTAACCTACTGCATTTCATCCTGGGCCAATGCCTACGCCACACACCTAACAAACATTTTTCACCTCAAGAAAAGAGCAGTCCAAATTATCACACATAGTTCCTACACAGCATCAGCAGCACCCCTCTTTAGCACTCTCGAAATTCTACCGTTAATTTCCACCTTTCAACTCAAACTTGGAATTTCAGTATTCAGAAGTAGAGTCGGTGACATTCCCATTGACATACTTCCCCTCTCACATCTCCACATTACTATTAACACACGGTTTTCTGAGAATAGTAACCTTTAGCTTCAAAAAGTAAGCACTAACTACGGGAAATGACAGCCTTGTTTTCTGCAATTTCTTTCTGGAACTTACTACCATCATCTAATAAATCAAGCCCTTCAATACATTGTTTGCGGCAGCATTTAAACAGTTCTTACTAACAACATGCGACACCTTAATATTTATGTTTGTATATATATGTGTTTTTGTTTAAATACGGCTATATGAATTTATTTGTATGTGTATGGATTCTGAAGTGACACTGTATTAAGTGACACTGTATGAAGTGAAACTGTATTTCTTGTCTCCTGTTTTATCACTTACACGTAAATATTTTGAACTACCATAAGTTTCGATAATTATTTTCATGGCGTTTATTTTGTTTCATTCGCTTGCTGTTTTTTTCTTAGTTGCCAATCTTTGTTCTATTTTTTTATAAATGAATTCACAGGAGGTTCCCAGACAGTTTTTACTTTGGGACCTCCTTCTGTATTATATCAACTTTTTGATTGCACCGTATCGTACTGTACTGAATAACTTCAGAAAAGTCAAATTGAAGTTAAATCCTGGCCGGAGTACCTGTCTTAGCAATTTGCGAACTATTTCACTGACGCCTTGTATAGGCCAGGTCGCCGAGCATATCAATTATCGGATATCGACGCACATAGAGAATACAAACTTGTTTCCATACAACATGATAGGTTTTCGACCACACCTATCTACTCTAGACGTCATGAAAATAGTTAAGCATCGAATCATGGATCAAAAGACGAAATACTTGAAAGCCACTGTCGCTCTTGATCTTGAAAAGGCTTTTGACAATGTTTCGCATTACCACATACTTGCCTACATCTCTTCCCTCAACCTAGAAGCCAGCTTTCGCAAGTTAACCAGCTCGGTCCTCAGGAATAAAAAAGCTACCATACAGCTAGGGGATCTCAAGTCTAAGCCCTATGATCTCAATGTCCTCCCTTCCTTCGGCACCCCGCAGAGCTCAGTCGTCTCCCAACTGCTGTTTGCCAATGCAATGTGTGGCCCTGCTGAAGCTCTCAAACCAAGGAGCCATCAAGTTCGCCATCTACGTGGACGACATCATCATATGAATTGTCGGTGTCTCGGAGGGCTCTGTGGAGAGCTCTCTTTAGGAGGTTGTCGACTGTGTTGAAGTCTACGTAGAAGAAATGGGCCTCAAGCTCTCGCCATTGAATCAGAACTTCTCTTCTATCGACTCATAAGACGGATACCCAAACCCAAAAACTGCAAACCACTGGCTTACATCGACATTATGCTGAACGGCATCGGCACAGTGTATTCCAAAGGTGGAATTGACACGCGTTCATTTGATGATCATGGAGGCTATTGGACAGAACGGCTGCACCATCGACCACTGACTTCCAAGGCGGAAAGCTCATCCAACTAATCTGACGCACTTTCTACAATGGTGTTAGTCTTTGAAAAGACAACCTCCTCAAAGTGTTCCATGGATTGTTTATGAGCCACATAAGCTATGTCGCATTTATGAACAGGTGGCAACTCTATGAGAAAAATAAACTGAACACGCTCATAAAGAAAAGCATCGAGAAATTTCTTGCTATTCTTATGCTCGCAAGCACTGAGAACCTTACAAAATTTGGAGTCCACCACACGGTTGAAGAAGTTATTGAGGGTCAACAAACTGCACTGGTTGCCAAGCTTTCGGTCACACCAGTGGGGAGCAAGAATCTGGTTGAACCCCCAGATGCTCGAAGTGGAAAATACGCCACTTGATGATTATATACGCTCTCGCATCCGAGTGTGTCCCCTTCATTGAAATATGCATGCACAGTACAGCGTGGGTAGGCGTGTCGCTCGAGGCTCCTCTCTTTTAGCTCACGCTCACACCCATTTGCATGTTTCATGCTTTCGTGAAGCCACCCAGTATAGCGTTTTCGCTCACTTTGCAGTAGTACCGTAAATACTAAGTGTCAGATTTAATCCTCAGCGTCAGTTGAACCGCTCCTTACAAATAGAACAGATCGTCTTTGCACTAGTTCTCCTTGATTCACAAAGAACTTATGTTTATACAGATTCTAAATCCGCTGCTAGGGCCTTCACTTCAGATTCTGTGCTAAAAAAAGTCTTTAGGACACTTGTTCACAAGGAACTCACCCACCACACTAATATTTGGTTTCCTGCTCACCATGGCTTGTAGGTCGGGGGCCATCCCAACGTCAACGAGCTAGCCCACTCCGAAGCGCGAGGCCTCACCACCCCGGCACTTGTGCTTCTAAGACAGAGGAACCAGCCCCCAACCTTCAATTTAGGGACATTTTTAATACACTCAATGAGATCGCAAAGCACTATCAGTTAGGCCGTAGGTCCTTCCCAATTCAACACGAAAAGTTGTCTAGGCCACAGGCAATTCATCCTCGCATGGTTCAGAGGGGAACATACCCTTGTCTTGTAACCTATCGTTATTACTCCGACAGTTCAGAACTTTGTCTGGACTGCCACAATCGCGGTGATTTTAACCACATGCTTTGGAGGTGCTGCTCTTTACAAGGAAAAGTGAAGAAATTTCCGAAGATGTCTTCTATTTAATGCTCACGAGTCCAGTCCTCATGCACCAACTCAGAACTGTCCAGAAGGCCAACAATGGGGCGGTGAGGCTAACCCTCCCCATTCTTTCGTGGGAGTTGCCCGCGACCCTACCCCTATAAAACGGGGGTGGAATCCTTCAGGACCCCAATAAAGTTTTTCATCCATCCATACATCGAAGGCATTGTCATGGTTCAGCGTCAGACTTGCTAATTTTCTTTTACCGGAACCGAATGCAACCAACAGAGTTCAAGCAAGATTCCGCCAAAATGTATATCGTGAGTAACCCTAGCACCGCACTGATATGCCGTTCGCTTCGGCTTATATTTACATATGCCGGACGCAAAAACTGATGAAAAAACAATTGTGCCAACGCACAGCATTGTTGCGACCACTTATTATTCATTTTCAGCACCGAAAGTCATGCATGCATGTATGCTAGCCAACAAAAATATACATGGTTTTCGAATTCCACGTCGCTAAGTAACACTTACTCACGAATGCAGCATTGATGTACCCCCATATCCCAAGCTCATTTTTTCACCAAACACGCTTGAAATAAAGTTAGTTATCGTGGCGGAAAGCCGTCTCTAAGATCTACCACAACGGCGAGGTAATTGGCATCTTTGTTCACACCATCTTCGACACTTTTTTTAATGCTTGAGCTGGTGGCAATGAAGTCGATTGATTGATTGATTGATTAAAACTTTATTTTTGTCCTGAGAAGACGCAGGGGAGACCCCGCGCCACCCGGCTAATCCCACGTTGGGACCGTCAAGCCGAGCTTGGCGGCCCGTTCGCGGGCACTCTGGACGGCCAGGGTTTGATCCTTAAGTTCGGGGCTGCGTAAGAGCGCAGCCCACCTGTCCTCGCTGAGGGTGGGGCCGATGGCTTCACATTCCCACAACACATGATTTAATGTGGCTAACAGTCCACAAACGGGGCAATCCGCACTTGGATACCGTTCAGGGTAGATGGCATGAAGAACCACAGGGTTAGGATACGGACTGGCTTGCAATTGTCTTAGGGTGACTGCCTGCGCCCTGCACAAGGCCGGGTGTGGGAGAGGGAATACCCTTCTTGACAGATAGAAGTGCTTTGTTATTTCGTTGAACGTAAGTAAGGGTTCCCAGCGAGGCAGAGGGACTGTGGAGGCAGCGCGGTCAGTGAGTCCTCGCGCGGCCTCGTGGGCGCCCTCGTTCGGGTTAGAGGTAGGGCCCTCAATCGACCCCAGGTGAGCGGGAAACCAAGTGAGAGAATGGGGCGTGATACTCTTGACGCTTTGGAGAATGCGGAGGGCCTGAGGGGCTACCATCCCGGTTTGGTAGGCTTTGATAGCCGCCTTGGAGTCGCTGTATATTGACTCTCTGCGACTATCTAGCATAGCCAGCGCGATTGCAACCTGTTCGGCTATCACGGGCTTCGATGTGCGTACTATGGCGGAGCAAGTGAGCCTGGAATTTGAGTCGACGATGGAAACAGCGAATGCCTCTTGTTGGACATATGGCGCAGCATCCACAAAGCTTGCATCAGTGGAGTTGCTACGGACGTGCTCGAGCAGTGCTCTACCCCTGGCCCTACGCCGACCGACGTTGTGCGCAGGGTGCATATTGCGGGAAATGGGTCCGATGCGCAGCTGAGACCTGATGTTTCTGGGAATCTGCATGGAATCGGGGCACTGGTCAATAGAGTTGAGGCCCAAATCACCGAGTATCTTGCGGCCCGATTTGGTTCCGGAAAGCCTGAGCAGCTGTGAGCGCTCTTGCGCCTCGATTATCTCTTCGAGTGTATTGTGAACACCGAGCTTGAAAAGGTTTTCAGTGCTAGTGCTTACAGGCAAGCCGAGCGCGAGCTTGAAAACCTTTCTTATGAGGGAATTGAGCTTACTTCTTTCTGCAACATGCCAATTATACATGGCGGCCGAGTACGAAAGGTGGCAGAGCACAAACGCATGTATGATGCGGATGAGATTGTCTTCCTTGATTCCGCGGTGTCTGTTGGTGATCCTCCGGATGAGGCCGAGAGCACTTTCCGTCTTGGTAGTGATCTGTCTCAGTGCAGCTCCGTTAGCGCCGTTGGACTCGATATATATTCCCAATATTCGGAGCGAATCCACTCTTGGCACTGGGGACCCGTCACTAGTGAAAAGCCGTATTTCACTTTGAGACGCAGGTTTCCAGTCACGGTGGCCACCGCCTCGGGGTCTTTTCTTGTAGAGAAGAAGTTCAGATTTCGATGGGGAGCACTTGAGACCGGTGGGACGGAGGAAACGTTCGGTCACGTCGATTGCGTGCTGCATGGCTTCCTCAACTTGACCGTCGCTCCCGCCGCTGCACCAGATGGTTATATCATCTGCGTAGATGGTATGATTGATTCCTTGAATCTTCGCGAGTTCCTTGGAGAGCCCGATCATGACGATGTTAAATAGTGTTGGTGAAATAACTGAGCCCGGAGGCGTGCCGCGTGAACCGAGGTTGATTTCTCGTGAGAAGTACCCTTCGATCTTGAGCTTGGTAGTTCTCTGGTAAAGAAAGGATCTCACGAAGTTGTAGACCCTCTTCCCTAGCCCTAGGCTGGCAATAGACTGGAGAATGAATTCGTCAGAAACGTTGTCGAAAGCCTTCTCCAGGTCTAATCCAAGGATGGCTCTGGTATCTCCCGTGCTCCGGTCGATGATCTGATGCTTTATCAGCTTCATGGCATCCTGTGTCGAGAGACCAGCTCTGAAACCAATCATATTGTGGTTGTACATGTCATTGGTCTCGAGGTGCACCTTGAGTCGGTTCAGAAGGGCGTGCTCTGCGACCTTACCGACGCAGGAAGTTAAGGAAATCGGTCTTAGATTATCTATTCCTGATGCTTTACCAGGTTTCGGGATTTGAACTGTGTAGGCCGTCTTCCAGTGTGCGGGAACCTCCCCACTGCGCCACACCTCATTAATCTTTTCAGTAAGGAATTCGATGGAGTCATCATCAAGGTTCTTGAGCATCTTATTGGTTATGCCATCAGGGCCAGGGGCGGATTTGGCATTTAGGGAAAAGAGAGCCTGCCGTATCTCGGCCACAGTATAGTCCTGGTCCAACTCCGGCACGTCGCACCCCGCGTAGTCCGGGAACTGTGCGGGTGCAGAGCTATCCGCCACTCGCAGATACCTGTCTATAAGCTTGTTGACAACCAATTCGTCCGGGGTAGAGTCAGTAGCAAGATGGATGGCTCGCGCGAGGGATCGCCGCTGACTGGACCTGGTGCTGCCCTGATCGAGAAGATGTTTGAGAAGACCCCAGCTCTTCCCAGATCTGAGCTGACCCTCAGTGCTCTCACAGAGCTCATGCCATTGTTGTTTACACAAGGTTTTGCAGTGCTCCTCGATCGCCCTGTTAACCTCAGAAACCTTCTTGCGGAGCCTCCTGTTATGCTTCTGTCCCTTCCACCTCGTGAGTAGGGCTTGCTTGGCTTCTAGTAGGTGTGCCAACCTGCTGTCCATGTTTTCAACATCGAGGTCAGTGACGACCTCCTTGATCGCGGCCGTGGCGTCATCTCTGATTCCTTTGTACCATCCTTCAAAGTCCGTCCCAGCCGTCGGTGCTCTCTCTGCTCTGACTTTGCGAAAAGCGTCCCAGTCGACCACCTTGAATTTTTTCGTCCTAAAGCGGGCAATCGCGAAGGATACCTCGATGATGTAGTGGTCACTTCCGAGGTCTAGAGCCGTGTTGACCCATTTGACCCCATCTATATTATTCACAAAAGTCAGGTCCGGGGTGGTATCCCTACATATGAAGTTACCTCTCCTAGTGGGGAAATCCTTGTCAGTTATAAGCGTTAAGTCGGCTTCTGTCGCAGTCTGCCATAGCTCGCGTCCTTTTGGGGTATCTTACATGTATCCCCACACGCTGTGTGGGGCGTTGAAATCCCCTACAACTACAAGGGGGTAACTACTGGCCATGCTCACAGCCCTTTTGAGGAGAGAGTTTGCTCTCGCCCTGCGATAACTGGGACTGCAGTATACGTTGAGAATAAAAAGGCTATTTCTTCGAAGACCCTTCTTGGGTGAGTTCATTATAATTTCAGTCATTACGTACTCAATGCCATCGGCAACTGCACCGAGGTTACGCGATAGGTAATTGTACCTTTTGCTGATAAGTGTGGCAACACCCCTACCTCCTGAATGTGATGACGCTACTAGGTAACCCGGGATTTTGATGGGGGTGCCAGACGCAACTTCCTGAACAGCGATGATTTGGGGCTTAACATCGACAGTTCTTAAATATTGCTGTAGAACGGGCTTTTTGTGAGTAAACCCGCCACAGTTCCATTGCCAGATTCTGAAGTTTTCGTCCACACTATCCATGTTTAGGCTGAGGGGATGGTTGAGCAGCTATAGCAGCCCGGAGGATCGCGCCCTCAGTCGGTGGCGCTAGTACATTGCGTTGTGCTGGGACCTGCAAAGGAGTCGGACCGGGGTCTCTCCTCGCATCGACCTCTTCTAACTTGCTTATGCGTTCACTCAGTGCTCCTAATCCCATCTTTGGATGCGCCACGGCGTCTTGAATTTTCGCTAAGGTAGCCTGCATGTTCACAAAGGAAACCGTGAGTTCCGACAGTAAGTTTACCGCCTCTTCTTCTTGTGTGTTCTCAACCGCTCGGCGCTTAGTTCCGCTAGGCCTATGAAGTGCCTCAGACGTATCCATGGCGACCGGGGTTGGGGCGGGCTGCGCCGAAGGGGGCGAGGACGCGAGCTTTCTAATCTCCGCCATCTCCGCTGCTAGCCTGCTCATTTCTTGCTTAAGCTGCGCGTTTTCTTTTCTCAGCTGCTCGTTAGCTCGTCGCATCTCGTCGAGCTCACTCGCGTGGGGAGAACCGCGATTCGATTCGTCGCCTCTAGACTCACGTTTTCCTCGGGCTTTGTCGGCCCAGGAGAGCGTCGGCTTCTTGCTGTTAGAGGTGGTGGGCGTGCGGGAGCGGGACCTGGTCGGCCCCGACGAAACGTGCCCCGGCTTTGAGTTGGAGCGAGGCTGAGAAGTGGAACTTTCCCGGGTACGTTCTGTCGACCTGGAGCGCGAGCCGGAACATCCCTTGGAGGCACCACGGCGCCTGGATCCGGAGCGGCCTCCCGAGCGTCCCCTGGAACGGGGGCGTCCTTTGCGCTGAGCATCCGTGGTGGGTGACGAAGACTGAAACTCGTCCGCAGTGTCGAGGCGACGTTGCGGGGACGGTGACGCAGCACCAGCCATTCTGGCACGCTCACTGCGACGACGGCGCACAATGTACGGGATCTTGAACCTTTGAGCACAGTCTTTGCTAGCCGTGAGATGCTGGCCACCACAGAGTTTGCACTTGGGAGTACACACATGTTGCTTGTCAGGGCTTGCGGCACCACAGCCTCGGCAAATCGTGTCACCGGGAGTGGGGCACACGCCAGCGCGATGACCAAGACGGCCGCACGCATAACACACGTCGATTTGCTTGCGGTAGAGTGAGCACTGCATCAGCACTGGTCCATACCTGACAAAGTTCGGTACACGATACCCGTCGAAAGCGATGATGACCGTGCCAGTTTGAGCTATTCTCTTGGCTGCTAAGGCGAGTGGATTATTTGTGTTGACAACCTTCGCATCGATGACGTCAGGGCCGTCTTGAAGTGGGACGTTGCGAATCACCCCTTTGCAAGTGGAGTGTGGGGCAGTCTCATAGGCACTTAGCTCGTGCACCTTGCCTGAAATGAGTATTTGCTTCATCCGAACGTATCGGTCTGCGTTTTCGCGCTTGGGAGTACTGGCAACCATAATATTTTGCTGCAGATTCGGGCATAGAGTATCCTGGCACAAATCTTCCTGGCTTATGCCAGCGGCAACTAGTATTGCGTCAGCCACCGTAGCTGCGCCAATTTTCGAGATATTGAGTCCACCTCTCGGCCGGATCACAATCTTGATGTCATCTTGAGGAAGGGAGGGCATCTTTCCCGCGCGTATTACTTTGGACTTCAGCGCAGCGCCTCTCGATTTGCCGCGGCGTGCGCCCGGCTGCGACGGTGGCGCGTTAGAGTCAGCAGTGCGTGTTTTGGCGCCAGCTCTTCTGGCCCCAGCGGACTGCCAACCTTTATCTTGAGTAAACTCTTCTTCAGAAATATCCTCTCCGTGCACTTCATACTCCATTGTGAGCAAATAATTCCGCGCACCAGGCCCCTGAAGGGCCGGCCGCAGGCGAGAACAAGTCCAGCAAAAGCGCGGTCTCCTGAGCCACTCGTTAGGGTTAAAGAGGGCACCGCTCCACAGGAAAAGAAATTGTTCCTAACTTGACAAAAACTCACTCACTGTGGTCAAATATGGTATCGGTAGGATCCTGATGACTTCTCGGAACCGATGCGAGCAACAGTTCATGAACACTTGAAGAAAAAACTCTAGAAACACAGATTTAGTGGCGCGTCCACAGGAGCCGTACGAACGCAGCCTCCCATTCCGCGTCTCTCTCCGATGAAGTCGACGTCAAAATGCACAACGTACATGACGTCGTCGTAGGAAATGTTAAAGGCACTAGTACACTTCCAACCACTGTCACCTGCCGACCACGCAGCAAGCAACACTCGCAACACTGGCCGCTTGCGGAAGGTGCTGTTTGGTTGAAAACGACGACACTGCCACTTCGGCTTGTGACGTCACACACGCCATGACAAAATGGCGGTTGCCGGCATTGGGTGGAGTTTAAGGCCGACGCGTAAATTGGACTGAAGCAATCGTTTTCGCAGTCAAGTTTCCACACGTGTGCTAGCATATTTAACCCTCAATTTTCGTTTCTCACCGAAAACCATCCATTGTTCCGTGACCATGTCTTTACCCCCATAACAAGTTCAATACCAGCAAACAGGAAAAAGTCCAGTTACTATCAGAACGTGGCCTATGCAGGGTTTGTGCGAGTAAGATTGCAGACTTGTCAGCTACAGTATCCCTAAGTGCACCCCTCTTTCCAATTTTAACTGAAAGCGGTTCGTGACAACCCTCAGGTTTAGAAGTGATTGTTTGCACATCCAAATAAGCGATTTATCGTTGTATTAAGTCAGAGGCCTCATAAATCCAAGGTTTCGCTAGAATAAGCAGTGGTGTGTATCTCAGCAGTAGAAAGTTGACTTCGCCAGATTGCAGTGTAGGATTCGGCAATTCCATTATTACTCACATAAAGCTGTGCTCACGGCGTCTGCGTTATACCACGTCTGCACGAAAATAGAAATATTGGACCACTTCCTTTTATTCTGTCATAAGTACTTTATGAAAAACATATTTGTCAATGCTATTGAACTGTTAGGAATAATTTAAATTTAGAAGATCCCACATACAGTGGGAATCGACCATATCTGAAACGCGAGTGAGGAAGGCTGATATGTCACTTTACAATCAGCACAACCTTACGAGGCGAATGTATATGGAGCCTTACATGGTTTCCATGTCATGATTATTAAGGTTCTGCCTGACATTTGTATTTGCATCCATTGGCATCACGTAATACTAATTTATTTATTTATTTATTTACAGATACTGCTGTCTCGATACACGAGACATAGCAGGAGTGGGTACATTAGGAAAAGGAATGGACATACATTAAGCAATACCAAAGAAACATACAAAGCATTTAACACATATTACAAAATACGGTTAGGCAGTTCTTTCAAAAACAATTCAATTGGTTTTTCGCGTAGGGAACCATCTAGGTTGTTCCAAATCTCAACAACGGCTGGAAAAAAAGAATACTTAAAGCAATTTACAAATGGCTGGAAGGGAACAATGTTGAGTGGGTGAGAACGGCGCGTGACTCGTTGTGCTGAATCACAAAAAGTAATTGGTGCTTCAATGCAACTGCGGCTGTGTACAATGTTATGTAGCAGAGTGATACGGTCAAGTGTGCGTCGGAAAGCAAGGGGTTCTAACGACAATGAGCTTGCGTGAGATGAGGGAGAAAAATTGCGGTCATACCGGCCAAATATAAATCGTATTGCTTTTTTCTGTATACCCTCGAGCATATTTATGTCAAGTGCAGTATAGGGTGACCACACCGCTGAGGCGTACTCTAGCAATGGTCGGACGAGCGATTTATACGCCGTTAATTTGCAGTCCTTGGTAGAGTGCTTGAGTGTTCGTACATGTGAAGGTACATGTGAATGTGTAATATTGGTACATGTGAAGCTATGAAAAGACCGAGAGCGCGCAATGAGCTTAGCATGTAGTCATGTTTTACATGAGGTAGATGTCATGATTATCTTGTTCAGCGTGTCATTTACCTTCGTCGTCTATTCAGTCAGACAAAAATCATATCAGTATATGTTGTACTAGTGAAAGAGACGAGTGTACTGTGAGCGTAGCATGTACTCATGTTTCACATGACAGGCATACCGTGAGTTTTTTTAACTGTGGCTGGAGCAATTTCAATTTTCTAAACTTTTCTACCCAGCCAGACAGATTGCTGTCAAAATGTTTACGTTTATACCGTGAGTATCATGCTTGGACGTGTGATTTACCTTCGTAGTCTATTCACGTCCCATTACACCAAATTTATTATATGTGAAGCTAGCGAAACGGCCTCGAATACATCGTGAGCGTGGTTTGTAGTCATGTTATTACATGACACGCGTGTTATGATTATCATGTTTGTTCCAGTATTTGTACCTTCGTCATCCATACACGTCATGTAACCCAAATTTTGTGTAGGTGAAGCTAGTGAAATGGCCGCGAGTGAACCATAAGCGCAATATGTTGTAAAGTTTTACAAGACACGCGTATTATAGTTATCACGTTTGCACCAGTCATATACTTTTGTATTCATTCACTTCACGTCACAATAAATTTGGTATATTTGAAGCTGGGGAAACGGCCGCTAACGCACTGTAGGCGTAGCACGTAGTCATGTTTTGAAAGACACGCATGCGATGATTATCATAATTGTACCAGCCATATTCGTCATCCATTCGCGTCAGGTAATACGAAATTCGCTTTATGTGAAGCCAGTGAAACCGCCGCGAGTGCACCATGAGCGTGGCGTGCAGTTATGACTGACATGGCGTGCATATCATAATTTCAACATTCGGGCCTGTCACTTATGTCATATATGCAGTCATATTATACCGTACCAATTTTGCGATATGTCGGGCGAACCAAACCACCGCAAGAGTATCAAGACCACGACATGTAAATGATGACATTCATAACATATATGTCAAGCTTTTTATGTTATGGCTCGGGTCGTATGCTAGTCATAGAATCATGGTAGGACATACCAATGTTTAGATCCTATTATCGAAAGAGTCAGAAAAACTAAAAGTCTTAGATGGCTATATAAACAAATACATATGGTCAATATTGCCGTATTACGCCTAGAAAAGCTTCGCATTAAAAATGTTGAAGTATTTTCATCTTTTTGAGGGATTGAATTCGGGTATATTCACAGGGTTGTCTCCATTGCTGTTTTTGTTTATATAATAAAAAGAAAAAGGTTACCTTGCTAGTATACTTTTGTTTAATGTTACTTTCTATTCCAAACTCATCCTATATTCTGACCGGTTGCTTGTGCAGCATTTTATTTGTTATATGATTCCACAGTTTAGATCGAATTTCTATAGGTTATTTTTAGATCTCTGGTTCTCTACTTCAGAGAACCTGTCACCTGGTTCTTGACTCACACACACACCCAACCTCCAGGACCCATTCGTGTGTTCTATGAATGTTCTTGTTATTCTGCGACTTTGAAATTGACGGAACAGCCAAAAAACAAAGCACAAGAGCACTTCCTTGGCGGTTGCCGCTGTAGTTAGTGTCATCAATCATCACCATAGTCAGTGCCAAAGGAAACCTTTGCTTGTCATGAAATTGGTTTTTGTGGCTAACACATTGACAGCTCTAGCAAAAGGACAAAAGTATGAAATGTAAACGTCTGGAGAGAATTTCGCGCTGGAAGCAATGAACCATTTGTAGTTACTAGCTTTGTTAAAGGCATTAGCTTCATTGGTGCATGTTAAGAATCTTCGTATGACCCATCTACCTTAACCATTCCAGACCGTGCCAGCAGCAGCAACGTATCTGTCACCTAAAGCATTCTTGAAAAGCACCTACTTCTTACAGGCATCTTAATCATCTTCGGATAAATTTTCTTGTATATTTGAGGCATGATTTACAACAACATGCATGTCATTTGTGTCTTGCCACTGTCTCCAGAATTGACAGTAGCACTGTCACAGATATGCGGCGATGTTCCACTGGTGATTGATGGTTTAAATCTACCCAGGAATTCCGCGCATAGACATGAGTAATTTCAACATGCGAGCATTAACAAGTTGGCATCAGAACCGTCGACCTGAAGAATGCAAGGAATAAATGTTAGAGTCTTCGCAGGAATCAAACCCCAGCAATCTGCGTGATAAGCAATCGTTCAATCACAGAGTCACGCCAGATGTCAGAACGACTTTTTAAATGGACCCTAATGTTAATGAGACGTGATTTGTGGTTGCTGTGCTGGCCATCCAATTTTTTAAACATTACATTTTTACTTCTATGATAGAGCCATTACAATGGATTATCATTAAGTGTGCTTAGATATAATGCACCGATGCTCATTTATGTAACGGTGTTAAGGGTTTCCATCCTCGCAAGGAGCAGCGCTACATAACAACCCACAACATTTGGCATTTACACTATACATGTTGCTGCTGACATCATTAGGAACTGAAACCGCTAGTTATTAAAACATGTGTGGTTATTAGGCGTATGTGCGTGCGTGCACTGGCACATACATTTAGCGTCACATCGGAATGTTTCACTCGAGACATTTGCCTTCCATCCGCAAGCATCGCATAGCATGGATCGCCCAGGCACTTTTAGGGGCGAAGCTTCTCATAGCGTTGCCCGTTCTTTCCTCGTAGCCGTAGTACTAGTCGTAGTGTGTAACCAGTATTAAATTTTAACCGTCAAGGTGGCTGCCGGTGAGAGATTTCTTCTGTGCGTTGTTGAACAAAAAATAAAATAGTGCTCAATGTACATGTCAATGGGTGCTTTAGAGGTAATGAGAGACAGGAGCATTCGGCTTTCAGTTAACGCACACGCTGCAAATTTTTTATTGTTCAACAATGCACAGAAGACAAGAAAGGGTCGCTACGTTATACTCACTGGGCGTAACCTCCTAGGTTTTAAAAAGGTTTAGTGAGCGTTGGGCCGCAGTGTCATGATTACAGCGAACCAGTATATACTATGAAATCGAGGTGATTAAAGGTGCGAAGTAGACACGAAGCGCAAGCCGTAAGAGTGTGCGTGTGCCTCCTCTCGTTCAGTCCTTGGAATGTCCGCTGGATGATGGTGCTTCTATATAAGAAATATATGATGAAAAGATACGAGATGTTGGTACTTGGAGTGTTGAACAGGTGGACGAACGGACACACAGACAGATGCATGGACGGACGTATGGACGCCCGCAGGAGTAGATGCATGGACGAAAGCAGAGGCGGACGCTCAGATGAACGTGCTGACGCAGGAAAAGACGCAGGCACGGACAGGCGGATGGACGCACGGGTGGCCACACAGACGCATGCATGGATTGACGGAAGCAAGAACGAATGGCTGCACGGATGCTTCGCCCCACTTTCCATCATTCACTCCGTCGATATGCTGCCATTTTTTTTCAAAAGAAAAATTTGCATACTTTGTAGTAATAGCATTTTGATATTCCTGGGCATTGCATACTGCTTTAAGTGAGGTCAAACGTACCGTCATGCAACCCTATTTGATTTCGTATTCCTCTGTACTGCACCCGTCATGCAGAAGACAGCTGTGTTAGAATATGTGCAACTTGCAAAATTTTAAGGAAATCACTGTGATCTCCTTTCAAGGCGCTGGCACCTTCGTCCTAAAGTTGCTGGCTGAGCGCGTAAGATTTCCAAGAGTGACATCTTGCCCAAAACAAACCAAAAAAATATGTTTTACAGAGCACAAGTGACATTTGGCTCTAACTTTTATGTACAAAAGATCAATAATACGTTAGGGTGAGTACTTACAGTTGTTGGATTGGCGATAGGTCCTCATACAGACGATAAAAAAGTATATTATTCGTTTGACGTAAGTGAGTACAGGCAAATTTTGTCTCGTTCACAGGTAGCAGGTACGGCGACGTAGAACACGTTATTTTTGTATAACTAGGGACCGAATCACTATGTCCAAAATCTGTACGTAGGCCCCCAACACACATAAAAATAAAAGGCTTGGAGTGCTAGCATGCGTCCAACTGCTTAAATAACAGTTTTTCAAGTGAATTCAAGGAATATTTTATCCAACAGTTATTTCTGCTGGTACCTGGAGCCAGAGTGGGAAAGGCTCATTGCTCGAGATCTCACTATTACTTCGGGGTTGTGGGTGTTGAGCAGGTGGTTTATGGGGCGGTAAAAATAAATCGTCTTATACAGTGAACATGTGGTCTTAAAATTTAGAAACACGAAGTATACAACGATAGTAGTAAGTTATGTGCATGATCGTAAAATGAGCTGATTGCGGTAAAACATGATATCTTTGAAAACGCACAGTTCAAATGTTTCGACTCTCAAGCGTTTCAACAATCTAGCAATCTCTGGCGTAAACTAGGCTACTCGTGTCAAGCGTTAAACGGTTTTGGACAGTGTAACATCGTTACGTAGTCCCGGCAGTACAGAACACTTCAGCGAAACTCGGAAATAGCTCACTCTTTATTTAAAAGTTTTTTGCGTGGAAACAAGAACTTGAAGATAAACTGTAGAGGAGCATTGCATGTTGTGCAATAACGATGGTGAAGCTCTTGAGGAAACGTATTGGTGCCTTGACTGTTGCATGTAGTCATGTTGTCAAATGACGCATCTCATGACTATCATTTTTGCACCATTCAAATACGTTCATCATTTATTCACGTCACGTAATACCAAATTTAGCATATGTGAAGCTAGCGAAACGGCCGCAAGCGTATCATGAGTAAGGCATGTAGTCATGTTGTTACATGACACGAATGTCGTGATTATCATGTTTGGTTGTGTCATCTACCTATGTCGTCCGTTCGCGTTTCGCCATACCGAGATTACTACATTTAGAGCTAGCGAAATGGCCGCGAGTACATTATGAGCGTAGCATGTAAGCATGTTTTACATGACTGGCATCTTATGTTTATTACGTTTGCACAAGTATCATACCTTCATCTTCCATTCACTTTCTATGAGCCTAATTTGGTATAAGTGGAGCTAGCGAAACTGCAGCCAGCACGTGAAAAGCGTGGCATGTTGTCATGTTGTTACATGAAAGGCATCTCTTGATTATTATGTTTACACCAGTCACATACCTCTATCATCAATTCACGTACCGTAATACTAAATGTGGTATATGTGACGCTAGCGAAACGGCCGCGAGCGCATCATCGTAGTGACAGGCATTTCAAGATTTTCATGATAGGATCTGTCGCTTGTGTTCGCCTTGCAATCTTGTCATATCATACCAGTTTCGCAACATGCCAGTGAAGAAAACCACCGCAAGAGCTGCAGGTTCATGAAGGTTAAATCACGATATTAAATACATGCATGTCATGATTTTTGTGCTTTGACTAGTCAAGTATGAGGCCCCGCCACGGTGGTCTAGCGGCTAAGGTACTCGGCTGCTGACCCGCAGTTCGCGGGATCAAATCCCGGCTGTGGCGGCTGCATTTTCGATGGAGGCGGAATTGTTGTAGGCCCTTGTACTCAGATTTGGGTGCATGTTAAAGAACCCCAGATGGTCAAAATTTCCGGAGCCCTCCACTACGGCGTCTCTCATAATCAAATGGTGTTTTTGGGACGTTAAACCCCACAAATCAATAGTCAAGTATGATCTTCATACAGTCATGTTATGCAATAGCAAATTTTGTATCGATGACATTATCGGAACGGCCAGGAGAGCTAAAAGTCATAGGTGGCTACATAGATAAATAGATACGGTCAAAGACGCCAAACTTTGCTAGAAAATGTTTCGGATTCAAAACATTCAAGACATTGACAATTTTAATGTAGATTTCACATAAAAAACTTGGCAGATGTTACGTACAGTGGAAATCGACGATATGTGAAACACGAAGGAGAAATGTTGATTTGTCACTTTAAGATCACCACAACATTACGAGGTGCAAGCAGTAAATGACTTCCGTGTCATGCTTATCATGTTTGGATGTGTCGTTTACCTTAGTCATTTATTCACGTCACCTGATAACAACCTTAGTTTATGTAAAGCTAGCTAAGCGGCTGCGAGCACGCTATGAGCGTGGTATGTTGTCATGTTGTTACATGGCACGCGTGTCATGATTATAATGTTTGCACCAGTCAAATATTTCGTCATCCATTGACATCACGTAACACCAAACTTAGTATAAGTGGAGCTACGAAAACGGCCTCAAGCGCATCATAAAGGGCCCAATATATTCAAATGTAACGTTGACGCGCGCGCATGCTGAGCACAGCGACGCCGTGTTAGCAAAACGTGAGCACTCTATAATATGACACCATGTGCGGCCAGCATCCGTCGGCTCGGCTTGACGGCAACCGGCGCGAAATGCGACATGCTGCACTTAACGCCGATGCGTTACCCAGACAACACTGCGTCACCCTCTTTTCGCGATGGAGGTACGCTGGACACGCTGTAACGCGTATTCGTCAAAGCAACACTGCGCGGCGCACGCCTGCGAGTATAAATGGCATGACTGGGGCCTGGCGTAGGAACGCCGGCTTGACGCGAAGAAATGAACGCTGGCGAGCACGCGCACCACGTCACGTCGAAATGTATTGGCACCTCGACTGTGGCCTGTAGTCATGTTCTCACATGACACACATCTCATGATTATCATGTTTGCACCATTCACATACCTTCGCCATTCAATGGCGTCCAGTTATACCAACTTCAGCATCTGTAAAGCTAGCCAAACGACCGCGAGCTCATCATCAGTTTGTCATGTAGTCATGTTGTTACATTACACGCATGTCGTGATTATCATGTTTGGAGGCGTCATTTACCTATGTCATCCGTTCACATCACGTAATACCAAGTTTGGTACATGTGAAGCTTGTGAAACAGTCATGAGCGCATCATGAGCGTAGCATACAGTCATGTTGTTGCATGACAAGCATCTCATGTTTATCATGTTTGCACCACTATCCTACCTTCGCCATCCATTCACGTCCTGTAATACCAATTTTGGTATACGTGAAGCTAGCGAAATGGTCGCCAGCGCAACATGAGCGGGGCATGTCGTCATGGTGTCACATGACACGCATCACATAATAATCATGTTTGCATTAGTGACACATACCTTCGTCATCTATCCACGTACTTTATTACCAAATTAGGTATATTTGACGCTAGCGAAACGGCCGTGAGCGCATCATGAGCGTCGCTTGTAGCCATGTCGTTACATGACACGCATGTTATGCTTTTCATGTTAGGGTCTCGCTTGCGTTTGCATGCAATCATGCCAAACCACACCAGCTTTGCAACATGCCATGTGAACAAAATCACCGCAAGAGCTGCAGGACTATGAAAAGTAAATCATGACATTCATGAAATACATGTCATGATTTTCATGTTATGTCTAGTGATATTTGTTTTTCAGGCAGTCATGCTACGCCCTACCAAGTTTGGTATCGATACCATTATCGAAACGGCCAGGAGAGCCAAAAGTCGTCGGCGGCTAGATAGATAGATAGATAGATAGATAGATAGATAGATAGATAGATAGATAGATAGATAGATAGATAGATAGATAGATAGATAGAAAGCATGCCTAATGTATTTGGGGCACAGAAAGTATGCAGTGGTGAGTTCATAAATTACTTTTTCATTAGCGAAAGCCTAATCAACCTTTCAATGTACTTTTGAAACATTACTTGTAAAAGAAGCCACAAAGCATATGTTTTGAATAGATTTACACGGACTTAGGTAGCAGGTACCTAAACAGTTTACATAACATAGTATATAAAACAAGATTACTGACGCCTTTAGACGTTGTAAACAATAAAGGGTTTATACAGTGCTTACAAGGAGGCCTTTAGGCAGTCTGCATCATATACGCTTTATACATTTGTAAGAAAGAAGCCTTTAGATTGCCCATTATTCGTTGTTACTGAAGCGCTAAAGTTCATAGGCGTTAACTAATGCTAATATATAGTTGATAGGCTGTCTACTCAATGTTACCAGTCAATTTAGTTAGGAAGCGTATATTTGTACGTGCCTTTGCGTGTGCGTTTGTGTAAACACAAGTAAAACCAGTTCGGTACTTGTCAAAACCTAACTCTCTGCCCCAGCTGCATTTCTGCTCCTATAGATGAAAGCGCTCACAGCATCTAAAGTTCGCACTTTAAGGTTCCCGAAGCAAGCACTTAATGATGTTGACCAAATAGACGCCATATTCTTAGATTTTAGAAAAGCTTTCGACTGTGTTTGCCATAGTAAATTACTCACCAAACTTTCAAACATTGGCCTACCCATTACTGTAAATAATTGGATCCGCTCCTACCTTACCAGCCGCAAACAGTTTGTCCAGGTCGAGGGCTGCTGCTCTGGGGTCCTACCTGTAACCTCGGGAGTCCCACAAGACAATGTCCTTGGCCCTGTCTTGTTTCTCATCTTTATCAGTGACATCGTTTCTTCAGTTGACACCTCCGCCCTAAGCCTAAAGCTTTTTGCAGATGACTGCATTTTTTACAAGCCAATTAAAAGTAAAAGGAACCAAGAGTGCTTGCAGAACACCCTAAATTCTGTCTCCGATTGGTGCCACACCTGGTCCATGGAGTTAAGCATTAGTAAATCGGTCTGTATGCAAATCTCAAATAATATTACTCCTTTTGCATTACGCTACACCTTAAATATTAATCCGTTGATCGAAGTGAGCAATTTTAAATACTTGGGAGTCAATATTACCAATCGACTGTCGTGGAGTAACCACATTGACGACGCTTGTTCCTCCACCTCTAGAAAACTAGGGTTTCTTAGACACAAACTAAAAAACGCACCAACTCAGATCAAACTTCTTGCATATAATACAATTATTCGACCCCGTCTAGAGTACGCATGCGTAGCCTGAGACCCGTATTTTAAAAAGGGATGTTTATAAACTTGAAATGACCAGAGGAGAGCGGTAAGATTCATCTATAATGCCTATCACAATCTTGATCCACCTTCATCACTTATGGCTACTAACAACATTTCCGCTCTTGAAACAGCGTAGAACTATCGCCAGTCTTTTCCTGCTTCGTAATCATCAGTTTAATATCGATCCCAGTAAATACATCTCTCCCTCTTCTTCCAGGAAAACCAGGCATGCTCACAATCATGATCTGACACCTTACTTTGCACGTACTAACCTTTCCAAACATTCCTTCTTTCTGAGAACCATTAGCGAAGGGAATGCACTGCCTTCAAACGTTTTTTCTGAACGTGGCGTTCCCGACTTTGAAAACTACATGCATCTTTTGTGTAATCAATACTATTGATATTTCAATGCTAGATTACCTCATCTTATTATTTCAACTGGGTAGCTTTACTTTTCTGTGCTTGAAACTGTTGCTAGAAGTTTGTTCGCTTTCTTTCTAGATATGTATAACTAAGCATCCTATTTAGTATGACTTGTTTTTCAGTAGCTTTGTGTATTCTAACTTGTTTCCTTTTGTCGCTATGCTCCCTTTTTGTGCCCCTCCTGCTTGGTCTACGGACTGCAGTATGTAATAAATAAATAAATAAATAAATAAAATAAAGTGTATGGGTGTCTCAAGGATAGGAAATACCGGTAACTCTGAAACTTACTTGAGGTACAAAATACACCCTACCACATTTGCACGTGTGGTTCCGGTAAACAAAAAGTTCTTACAGCCTGTTTTTACAACTTTTTTTCTGCTAAATGGTACAAAGTTGTTTTCAGCGTAACAAATGTTTGAGAGGTGTTATATTGTCACAGCTGATATATGGTTTTTAAAATGGTTATCATCCCCTCATTTTTTTTACACACGAAAGCGCTTAAGCTTAAGTCGAGCAGCTGCTACACTGACGTTTTTACCTGATCGATATGACGTAAAGTATATATTAACAGACTACAAAAACGAGAGGTAAAATATTCTTCCCACTGGTAAACCAGTGACCTGTGTAAGTTGTTATTGCGCGCTGTCCTGAGTACGCTAATTTCTTGGGTTGTTTCCGCCGAAGGCGCGCTCTGCAAAATTTGAGCTCCTTGCTGTTCTTCGCGGAGCATTACAATTCATTGCTGTAGCATTTAATCTTTCGCATCTGTGGCAAAGCCAAGCAACATAAGCGCTCAGCCTATTTTTTCAAGACACGCTTTACAATTGTGTAATACCAGTTTTGAGGCAGAGGTATCAGCCACATTTTTTAGCAACCCTGTACACACTGAGCGATTATAGCATTACAATATTCCTGGCCCTTGCTTACTGCTAGAAACGAGATAGAGTGTTTCGATTGCATATTCCCATGTATGACAACCATGCTAAAGGAACATCTTACAAAACGTCCCGCTTGCGTAATTTTTAAGGAAATCATAAAGGCTCATTTTATATTGCAGACACCTGTGTCTTTAACTTCTTTGATAAGCACCTGAAATATACAACTGATACAACTGAGTGCTGTCGCCCCCCACTGATAAAAATTGAAAAAGAAAATACTACAAAAGAGGTTCGTAAGGGGTCTATATGACATATGTGAAAAGAATTTTAAGTCTACAGTGGAAATTGACGAATACCCATGAGGATGAGTATTTAAAATTAATGGATCGGTGAAAGCTCGTCTTCAGACTAGAGAAAGATAACATTGGTTTAAGTGAGCGAACGCTAATAAACTTTGATTCGTGCTTAGGCACGTATGAAAATATTGGAGATGTAGCTCATGTTAATTTTATTTACCTAGAGACCGAATTACACCAGCGAAAGTGCAAACTGAGCCTCATATAGTCATCAAAGGGAAATGGTTGGCTTCCTCACATATATGCGACACTTTATTGATGAGTTTCTGAAGTATTTTAAAATAAAATACTCTGCAACAGTTATTTCTGATGGAGCTTGGGGCCTGACTCAGAAAGGCTTATCGCTCGAGGCTAAAGCTTCTCTATTACTACGAAGTTAATTGCGACAGTGAAGCAGCTGTTGGTCGGGCGGTTAAAAAAACTGTCTTGTTCAGCTAACAAGCTTTCAGAAAATACAGAAACAAAAACCTTACAACGATAACGGTCAATGCTATGCACGATCGTCAAACACTCTGATTATCAGAGAGAAACTATATCTTTCTTGAGATTGTATTGTCGCAGTGTAATAAGGTCACGAGCTACTAATGGCATAGATGACACAGAAAAACTCTGATAAACATCACACTTTTTTTGCGAAAGTCGTTGCGGTTAAAGAAACAGTATGTAAAAATGCAAAATACAATGAATGCTGTACACTAATGGCAGCGAATAGTTCATCGGCCATCAGTAAACCGACCATCTTTGGGGCACGCTCGCTTTTGTGCTACATCACGCCGTGAACTTCCAGCTTTCTTTTGTGGCCACGCAAGCTTTACAATAAGCTTGACTGTTCAACAAAGCGATCGTTTACACTCGGAAAGCTTTTCAACTTGAGAAGTTAAGTCTGCGCCAAGCATTATTGACGGCCTTTGTGTGAGTCCGTAGAAAACAGCTAAATAGAATTGAGAAATGCGTGTGGGAATACTATATCCAAGTAACATAGAATGTTATCCCAACGTTGAATGAAAGCGCCTAGATGTCAGTCAGCAACGTTGCCTAAAAGCGCTTAACGTCCTCTTTTTTGATCACTTGATAACATTGCTTGTAACATTCAGGACAATATGGCAACTTCAAAGCTCACATTTTTGACATCGCGGCATTGTTTTCGTAACATGGCAGGAACGTCATGTCAACATATCAGCAACGTGATGTCAACATTCCAGCAACGTGATGGCAGCATAGCAGCAACGTGATGTCAACATTGCTGTGTAACGTGTTGACTTTCATGCGACGTGCGCAGAAAATATTGTTACGTGATTTCAGCTGACTGAAAGAGGGCATAGTGGGACATACCTAAGAAAGGTGCCTCGGACTGAGAGTGAAGAAGTGGGCTTTGTCGGTGAGCTACGTTGCGGCTGTGGACAGACTACTGTTATTTTCCACGTAACATTTTGGTGGAGGTGCTGGGTACCCTTTTGACAGCAGAGCTACGCAGTGGACGCCTCCTTAAGTCTGCTACCATGGCTCTGGGTGAGGATACGGCTTCGCCACTTGCCTCGGCAACGACATCAACCCGGTACATCGCCCTAACGCAACTCCGTGATCCCGGTACCTCTACTGGAGAGGACAACGTGAACGTGGACAAGTGGCTTAGTATGTACGAGCGCGTCAGCAAGCAATATGGCTGGGACCCAACCGTTATGCTTGTGAATGTCATTTTCTATCTTGACAAGACCCCTCGCATCTGGTTTGAGACCCATAAGCACTAAATAACAAGCTGGTAAATGTTTAAACAACAGCTCCGCGACCTCTTTGGCAACCCGTTTGGTCAACAGCCTGATGCACGAAAGCAATTGGCCGTACGTACACGGACGTCCACTGAGCCCTACTTGACTTATATTCTAGACGTCTTAGCCTTGTGTCAAAGGGCCCATCCCAACATGACTGAGGCTGACAAGACTTCGCACGTTTTAAAAGAAATCGCCGACAATGCGTTACCCCTGCTAGTATTTACGAACGTAACGACCATCGACGCCGTGATCAAAGTGTGCCGCTGTCTCGAGCAGGTGAAGAGTCGACGCATTTTGCACCAGTTCCCGCGCCTACCCAACACCGCGGCAACGTCGTCTTGCGAAGCCACTCCTCGTCATCCGTCTACAACCGAAGACGTGACGCGCATCGTCCGACCTGAATTCGAGGCCGCTTACCCGGCTGCCAACAAACCGACGTTGCCCGACACCTCAACGCCAGCTGTCTCCTTACAGGCTGTTGTCCGCCAGGAATTCGCTAACCTGGGTATCCTGTCCACTGCACCCACCTTGGATAATGCTGACCCCTCGATAGCTTTTGGGGACACGAGACGTCGCCGTCCGTACTCTATTCGAACCAGAAACCCGTCTAAATGGCGAACGGCTGATGATAAGCCAATCTGCTTCCGCTGTGGTCGCACGGCACACATCGCTCGTTACTGCCGCAGCCAGTGGCTATTTATGTCTTTTGGCTCGTACCCCGCTTACAGTAACTCATTCCGTCCACCAAACCACCGCTATCTGACCCGCACTGAGTCTACAGCATTTACTGTCCCTGAGGACTACGGCCACCCTGTCCCGTCGTCGGCGCTGCCTCAAATCCGCCCTTCTCGTTGAAATACGCGTCGCCACTCTTCCGCGCCATCGTTTAACCAACGAATGTCCCCGGAAAACTAGGCGGCGCAGCTTCTGCAGGTGAAGCTGGCTTGTCTACCTTACCCAAAAGTCCTCTGTTACCCTTACGTTTGAACCTAAACACCCTTGAAGTATATGTTGATGGCACATTTGTTGTAGCTTTGATTGATACGGGCGCTCACATCTCTATTATGAGTTCGCGTTTTCGGCGTAGCATGAAGAAGGTCCTCACGCCCCATTGACCAGTGTCGTCCAAGTTGCAGATGGCGCAACAGTCCCTGTCGTCGGTATGTGCACAGCTCAGCTTACCGTAGCCGGTAATCAAATGGTCGTCCTTTTTACCGTGCTTGCAACATCTGCCCATGACCTCATACTAGGCCTCCATTTTTTTGCCGCCAATTCTGCTCTGATTGATTGCTCCGCTGGTGTGCTCCGCCTTGAACTGCCACTAATCAGTGATGCCCCGTACCAACCTACATGCCGATTACAATGCAGCGACTTTGTTCACCTGCCCTCCAAAACTGTGACGTACATCAATTTCTGTGCTCATCAACTGTGCCTGACGGCTTTGTAGACATGTTCGCCACTGATCTTTCGCCTCCGCAAGTTGAAGCCCTGCAACATCTTCTCGAGACCTACCAGGATATTTTCAATTTTGGTGACTGACCTCTAGGGCAGATGTCCTTTGTCCAGCATCACATACACACAGGTGATGCCAACCCTGTTCACCGCCATCCCTACAGAGTGTCTGCTTTTGAGCAGGGCATCATTCAGAAGGAGGTGAATAAGATGCTAGCGAAGGACATTATTGAACCAACCTCCAGTCCCTCGGCATCCCCGGTGATATTAGTTAAAGAGAAGGACGGATCGTGGCGATTTTGTGTGGACAATCACCACCTTAACAACATCACAAAGAAAGACGCATACCATCTGCTCCAAATCGACGACGCCCTTGATTGCCTCCATGATGCCACCGATGTTTCTTCTATCGATCTTTGTTCTGGTTATTGGCAGAGTGCCGTGGACCCCATGGACCGAGAGAAGACGGCTTTTTTAACACCCGATGGCCTCTACCAACTCAAAGTCATGCCTTTCGGCCTATGTAATGCCCCCGACACATTTGAACGAATGATGGACTCCCTGCTCCATGGATTTAAGTGGTCTACGTGTCTTTGTTACCTGGATGACGTGATTGTGCTTAGTGCCACTTTTGAAGCGCACCTTGAGAGGCTGTCGAAAATTCTTGATGTATTCCGTCTCGCCGGCCTTCAGCTGAATTCATCCAAGTACCGGTTTGGTCGCCGTCGCATTACAATACTTGGACATATTGTTGATGCTTACGGCGTACAGCCTGACCCAGAAAAAGTTCGAGCTGTGAAGGACTTTCCTGTACCAAAAACCACCACAGATGTCAACAGCTTTGTGCGGCTGTGCTCCTACTTTCGGTGGTTCATCAAGAACTTCCCGGAAATTGCTCGGCCCCTAACAGATTTACTCAAACCAGATGAGACGTTTACCTAAGGTTCCTCGCAAGCAGCAGAATTCTCCGACCTGACCTCTTTGCTCACTTCCTCTCCTGTTCTGGCTCACGTCGACCCTACGGCACCGACCAAAGTCCGCACCGATGCCTGCGGTTACAGAATAGGCGCTGTGTTGGCTCAGCGACAACGTGGGCAGCGTCGCGTGATAGCTTATGCCAGCAAGCTGCTGTCCCCCTCAGAGCGTAATTATTCCATCACAGAGCGCGAATGCCTAGCGCTGGTGTGGGCAGTCACGAAACTTTGCCCTTATTTATACGGCCGACCATTTATAGTTCTCACCGACCACCACGCTCTTTGCTGGCTCGCCTCCCTCAAAGATCCCGCAGGTCGTCTCGCCCACTGGGCACTCCGCCTCCAAGGGTATTCTCACACCGTTGTGTATAAATTAGGAAAACTGCACAAAGATATGGATTGTCTGTCACGCTACCCCGTGGCTGTCTGTGATCCTACGAGCACTGATTCTCTGGGTTGCGTCCTTTCCATCTCCCAGCTGCTTCATCTCGGGAACGAGCAGCGTCGCGGTCCGGATATCAGCCGCCTAATACAACAGCTCGAATCTTTACCGCAAGGCGCTTCTGTTCGCATGTTTACCTTAAAGGACCACACCTTATATCGGCGTAATTTGTCGCCCAATGGTCACGACCTACTACTGGTCCTACTAAAGCATCTGCGCTCCACAGCCCTACGCGAGCTCCATGACGCGCAAACCGCGGGTCACCTTGGTGTCTCTCGCACATATGACCGTGTGCGCCGCCGCTTCTACTGGTCTGGCCTTTCACGTTCTGTACACCATTATGTCGACGCTTGCGAAATTTGCCAGCGTCGCAAAAAGCCATCGGGACTTTCTTCCGGATATCTTCTACCCATCGACATCCCATCGAAGCCATTCTTCCGTGTTGGTTTGGACCTTCTCGGTCTCTTCCCAACATCCGCCTCCGGAAACAAGTGGGTCGCGGTCGCTACAGATTACGCGACCCGCTATGCAGTTACGCGAGCCATGCCAACAAGCTGCGCTACAGACGTCGCTGATTTTCTACTACGCGTTCTCATTTTAGTGCATAGAGTCCCCCATCAACTGCTGACAGATCGAGGCCGTACGTTCCTTTCGAAAGTGGTTGACGATATCCTGCGTTCCTGCTCTACCCAACAAAAGCTCACGACATCGTACCATCGTCAAACAAACGGGCTAACTGAACGTTTAAACCGCACTCTGGCAGATATGCTATCGAAATGCTATCGAAATACGTCTCGGGCGGCCATCGCGATTGGGACCTTGCACAACCATGCGTGTCGTTCGCATAAAATACCTTCCGACATGACACTGCTGGGTACTCGTCATTTTACCTTCTGTTTGGACGCGAACCAACATTGCCGTTGGATACCTTCCTGTCAGCTGCTGCGCAGTCTACTTGTGAATATGCACGCGACGCTATTGCCCAAGCTGACCATGCTCGTCAGCTTGCCCGCAGCAGCCCCACAGGGGCGCCTGCGCAAGTAGGCGTTTGGTGTGTAGCGACACCACGGACCCGAGCTAACGGGGGAGTTTATACTCCCTCCCACGCCTAGCCGTGCGTGGCTTTGCCGTGTCCGGAGAAAAGGGGATCCTGGGGGTTGAGCCGACGCTGGGTGATTGGACCTTTAAGGCCCCCCGGCAGAGGCAACACACCCCTTTGGCCCCGGCTTCACGTAGACGGCACCCCTGGGATGACCCACCCAGGGGAAATCAGCAGCCGCCTTTTCCTATCTCTCTCTCCCTACATCTTCGTCTTTTCTCGTCTTTAAATCTGTCCTGTCTTCTACTCTCTTCTGTTTACTTCCAAATTTCCTGGCGGCAAGGGTTAACCCTGTGCAAATAGCCTACCTTGGTCTAGGCGCATTGGGTTATGGCAGTGTTGTACGGCTGACGTCTGCAAGCTTTCAGCACCTGTAAACTTGCAGCGTCCCCTTGTTGGGCTCCGTGGTGGGTGGCCGCCAACGCTGCTGAACCAAAATAAGACCGGCATGCATAGCGCATTTCCTCTACTATCTGATCGTACCGGCCTAAAGCGGGTACGCACCGACGACATAAATCTCTTCAACCAGCCAATAGAAACTTTTCCCCACTTCCACGTCATTCACTGTGAAAAAACCGGAAAGCAAGCCAAGACCGTATCTCCTTTCGTAGTTGCCAGGTGTCTTACGGAAACTCTCGGGGCTGGATACAAAGTAACCAAAATGGCGAGCGGAGACCTTCTTCTAGAAATTCGGGACAAAGCACAATTTGTAAAGCTTAACAGCTCTCAACGTTTGGTGACGTACCGATCACCGTAACACCACACCGATCCATGAACACCACTCGCGGAGTGGTATCTGATGCTGACTTACTTGAGCTCACCGAGACTGAACTTTTGGAAGGGTGGAAGAGCCAAAATGTCACTAATGTACAGAGAATTATCATCAGAAGAGATAATAAGGAAATACCAACGAAACACTTGATACTCACGTTTGCATCCAGTAAACTACCAGATTCCATTCAAACAGGGTACACAAAGACATCTATCAGGCCGTATATACCAAATCCTCGTCGTTGCTTCCAATGCCAGAGGTATGGCCACGGCTCTAAAACCTGTCGTGGTCGCCAGACTTGTGCATAATGTGGAGTCCTAGGCCACGTGTCCGAGAACTGCAAAGAACCGCCACACTGCGTAAACTGCGAAGGAAACCATGCCGCATATTCACGCTCCTGCACATACTGGAAAAAAGAAAAAGAAATAACTACATTGAAGGTGAAGGAGAACATTACGTTTAAGGAAGCACGGCGAAGAGTCTCTCCATTCTATGGACCTTCATACGCTGATGCGGCGCGTCAGGGGGCACCGCCGCACCAACCCTCGCCACCCCTTCGGCCCGCGCAGAGCGAGCCGTCGGCTGTGGCACCTGCCCCCAAGGCGGCTGTAGCCCAGGCTACACCGCCAACTCCCAAACAGAGAGCGGAGACTCCAGAGTCTACGGGTCTCAAGGCCTCCCCTCACCAGGCGAGGCCCAAAATCCAAACTAACAGCCCGCACGTGCGGGCATCCAGTGCCTCCGAGGAGGCAATGGATACGTCGGCACCCTTGGTGCCGAAAGAGCGGCGTGGCTTCTTGGAGCGCGCCAAGAAAACAAAAATCAAATAACAGGGCCTGGTGACGGCCCTGTTAAGTGAACTCAAACTCCCCTTCTAAACAGCCACTCGCTTTTCGTACACACAGCATTATTTTACATTCACCATGAACACTCAAATTATACAATGGAACGTCAGGGGCCTTCTCAGAAACCTTGACGACATCCAAGAACTCCTACACGAACACTCACCAAAAGTGCTGTGTGTACAAGAAACACACCTTAATTCAAAACACACAAATTTTCTTCGTAAATACGCTATTTTTCGGAAGGACCGTGATGATGCCATGACATCATCCGGAGGTGTTGCCATCATAGTGAATCAAGGAATTGCATGCACACAATTACAACTCCAAACATCCCTTGAGGCAGTGGCTGTTCGAGCGGTTCTTTTTGATAAACTGATCACAATCTGCACAATTTACATTCCTCCTAGCTATCAGCTGCAAAAACGTGATTTACACTCTTTAATTGATGAACTTCCGGAACCTTATGTTCTCCTTGGAGACTTTAATGCGCATAGCAGGCTATGGGGTGACTCTCGGTATGACGCGCGAGGTCGACTGATCGAACGGTTCCTTCTCTCGTCGAGCGCGTGTCTCCTAAACCGAAAAGGACCAACCTATTATAATCTCGCCAATAACACCTACTCCTCCATAGACCTGAGCATAGTATCTCCATCCCTTGTGTCTATACTCCAGTGGAAAGTCGTCAGTAATCCATACGGAAGTGACCACTTCCCCGTAGTTTTGAGCACAACGACAGTAACTGAGTGTCCATCACGTGTTCCCAAGTGGCTCATAAACAGAGCCGACTGGGAACAGTTTTATACTATTGCTAGCCTAGGTTGGAATGATATCTGTACTTTGAACATTGATGTTGCGGTGAACTACTTCACAGCGTTTTTGATCGATGCTGCAACAAAATGCATCCCGCAAACAAATGGACAACCTGGAAAACGACGTGTGCCATGGTGGAACTCTGAATGCCGAAACGCGCGCAAACAGCAAAACAGAGCTTGGAGGCTGCTTCGGAACTCACCGACAGCCGAAAATCTTGAAACCTTCAAGAAAATAAAGTCTCAAGACTGGAGAACGCGTCGGCAGGCCAGAAGAGAAAGCTGGCAGAAGTTTTTATCAGAGGTTAATTCATACACACAGGAGGCTAAAGTCTGGAACATGGTCGGTAGGATAGCAGGAAAACAAGTACACACACTTCCCCTCGTAAACACTCAGGGTGATACCTTGGAAGATCAGGCAAACTTCCTCGGTGCACACTTCGAACAGGTATCCAGCTCGTGCCACTATACTGACACTTTCCAAAAATACAGAACAAGAATAGAAAAGCAGAAACTCGAACACAAATCCACTAGATACGAGGCATATAACCAAGCTTTCAGTCTAGCTGAGCTCCAAACATCTCTAAACTCCTGCAGTACTTCCGCCCCAGGTTCAGACCGTGTGATGTATGAAATGTTAAAAAACCTACCAAACGAAACCCGAAAAACCTTACTTTGCTTGTACAATGTTATTTGGTCTTCTGGCACTATTCCTACCTCCTGGAAAGAGGCGATTGTTATTCCCATTTTGAAAGAGGGCAAGGACCCTTCTTTAGCTTCGAGTTACAGGCCGATTGCACTTACAAGCTGCTTGTGCAAAGTCTTCGAAAAAATGATAAACGGCCGACTTGTACACTTTCTTGAAACAAACAATTTGCTCGACCCATCAAAAGTGCGGGTTTCGAGAGAGTAGATCTACGACAGACCACCTTGTTCTTATCGAGGCACAGATCAGAGACGCCTTCGTCCATAAACAATATTTTCTCTCTGTATTCCTCGATATCGAAAAGGCTTATGATACAGCATGGCGTTTTGGAATTCTAAGAGACCTATCTCACCTTGGCGTGCGCGGAAGAATGTTTCACATAATCAAAAGTTACCTGTCAAACCGGACATTCCGTGTCCGAGTTGGCACGGTTCTTTCCCAAACATTTGTCCAGGAAACAGGTGTGCCACAAGGTGGTGTACTTAGCTGCACACTTTTTCTCATAAAAATGAATTCCTTGCGCTTGACCATCCCTCGCAATATGTTTTATTGTACATATGTCGATGACGTCCAGCTTGGTTTTAGGTCTTGCAATCTGGCATTGTGTGAGCGGCAGGTTCAGTTAGGTTTAAACAAGCTCTCCAAATGGGCAGAGGAAAACGGATTCCGACTGAACCCACAAAAAAGCACGTGTGTCCTGTTCTCCAGAAAGAGAGGCATGCACTCAGAACCCGACATTGAACTGAACGGTCAACGTCTGTCTGTTAATACAGAGCATAAATTCTTAGGAATAATCTTGGACAACAAGTTGACCTTCGTGCCGCACATTAAGTATCTAAAAAGAAAATGTTTAAAAGCCATGAATATTTTAAAAGTGTTGTCACGTACTAGGTGGGGTAGTGATAGGCAATGCCTCATGAACCTCTATAGAAGCCTCATTCGCACCTGCTTAGATTATGGGGCCGTTGTCTATCAGTCTGCTACTCAAAGTGCCTTGAAGATGCTGGACCCCGTGCACCATTTGGGCATCCGCCTTTCTACGGGTGCTTTCCGCACCAGCCCCGTAGAAAGCCTTTATGTTGAGTCAAATGAGTGGTCGCTTCATCTGCAGAGAACTTACATATCCTTTGTTTATTTCCTTAAGGTGAAAGCAGACAAGGAGCACCCCTCATACTCTACAATTAATGATTTGTCGAGCTCAACTCTGTTTCAAAACAGGCCTTCGATGAGGCAGCCCTTCTCAGTTCGCCTGAAAAGTCTAGCTGAGGAAACTGGTGTCTCACTAGAACACAGTTTAATGGCTCCTGTATCATACCCGCCACCGTGGCAATGGCAGACTATAGACTGCGATGTGTTTTTTCTAGAAGTTACAAAACATGCACCTATTGCCCATATCCGAACATACTTTTTGGAACTTCAACACAAATACACACGTCCTGAGTTCTTCACAGATGCCTCCAAGACTAACTCCTCTGTGTCCTACGCTGCTGTCGGCCCTTCCTTTTCGGATGCTGGCCCTCTACATCCTCGCACAAGTATCTTCACAGCGGAAGCTTACGCGATACTTGTGGCAGCTAAACACATCAAACAATAACAAATACAAAAAGCAGTAATTTATACAGACTCTCTCAGTGTGGTAACGGCTATGCACAGTCTTAAAAAACAAAAAAACCCGGTCCTTGTCTCACTTTATTCCATTTTGTGCACACTCTACACACTCAAACAACATGTTGTAGTGTGCTGGGTGCCAGGGCACCGTGAGATTCAAGGCAACGTGAGGGCGGATCAGCTCGCTGCATCCGTCCATGAGAGCACCGCCATTACATCCATATAAATCCCGGCCCTTGATCTTAAGCCGTCTCTCAAACGAAACCTCCGGGACTACTGGCAGAGCAAGTGGGATACACACACACAAAACAAACTACACGTTATTAAGCCACACCTTGGTCATTGGCTGCCTGTATCGAGATCGCGTCATACAGAGGGAATACTAACGAGACTCAGGATAGGACACACATACACGACACACACACACCTTTTGTCCGGTGGCGATCCACCATTGTGTGACAGATGTGGTGAAGCATTGACAGTCCTTCACATTTTAATTGAGTGCAAACAATTGGACACTGTAAGAAAACAACACTTTCCATTACCCTACCGACAACATATACCTTTACACCCTGCAATGTTTGTCGGTAGGGAACCGCTTTTTAGTCATAAATTATTGTTAGCGTTTTTAAAAGAAATTCATAGCTTTCATGTCATATACCCGGGCATACCGTAGCATGACCTCTCCAGAGAGGTTTTTGCTGCGGTGGCTACACAAGAAAGCACATGCCTCACGGCCCTTGGACGCAAGGGTATGAACGAGTGAGGCACTTGTGCTAATGCCATACATATCCACCATCGTCTTTTATTATCACCAACTTTTGTCATCTATTCACACCACACACAGCTTTCACGGCATGGTTATGATTTTATTACTTGTATGTTTTTACCCGCCTTACTGCGAGGAATTTTATGGCCATTATACAGCCGCTTATCACAATCATTGTCCATATTTTTAGTAAGATGAACTAACGCTCTTTGGCCGTGAAATGGCCCTTGCGCCATAAAACATCAAACATCATCATTGCCCGCAGCAGAATAATGGCGTCCCAAGACTCGCAGAAGCATCGTTACAACAAGCGGCATCGCGACGAACACTTTACGACAGGTTCTCTCGTTCTTCTTTGGTCCCCTACGCGACGTGCAGGCCTTTCGGAGAAGCTTTTTTCTCGTTTCACGGGCCCATACCACGTGCTTAAACGAGTGACCGACACTACATATGAAAGTGTCCCTGATAATCCATCAACCTTTCTGCTCTGCTGTCCCGGGACATTGTCCACGTATCAAGGCTCAAGCGTTATCACACTGCTCCTGTTGTGGCCCCGTAAACTCGCCGGGTCGGCGCTTTTGCCACTGGGTGTCGTGTTACGTGATTTCGGCTGACTGAAACAGGGCAAAGTGGGACAAAAAGTGGACGTTGTCGATGAGCTGCGTTGTGGCGGCGGACTGACTACTGTTATTTTCCACGTAACGATATATACTTCTGTGTGTGCGTTATTAATAAAAGGCATGTTGACTTGTTACGGGAACCACCCCGAATCTTCTGACTAGAAAAATAAGCTCTGGTATGGTGTGAACAATTGCATTGATATTGTCTATGCACAAACACTCATTCCTAACAGCTCTTTATCAACGGATTCGTACATGCATAAACAGATGGTGTTGAAACAACCAAGCTGTAAAAATGTTAAAACACACTTGTGCATGTCCTTAAGACCAAAAACACACTTTTCAAATCCCAAAGCTTCTAACACATGTGATATACATACTGCAGTTTTTAGAGCATTGAAAAATGTGGTTTTGTTCTATGTTAGCAAGGACTACAGTAAGTGAACATATGTTGTGGGTGCAGTATTCTTATGTGCAGAATTGAAGCAACCATGAGAGCTGCAATCACACAGCTTAGGTAGGAAAGAACATGCCTATGTGCCTGAATGCCATAGGAAAGAAAAAATGAAAACATTTATTTACGAAGATTACTTCTTATTTATTTCTCAAAGTCACAGAGTAAGACATAATGTGAGTCTTACAAAATACACTCTAAGCATTCAGTAATAAATATGAACAAGAAACGTTGCAAGTTTCTTTCATATTATCTCAACTGATGGGTCGTAAAAAACCAAATGCAGTAGCAAAATGAAAACACAGCTTCTTTACACATTCTTAGCAAAAGTTTGAGGAAAAAGGCTTTCATCTATAGTATCAGTGAGAAAGTGAATAGGCAAGGAAGAAGACACTGGCAGAACTGCTATGTGTTAAACACATAGGAGGACACGAATACCATAGACGGCCATTGCCTTCTCGGTAATTTTTCGAAGGTGATGCATGCATTGTGAAGAATAATGGTTGCCACTGCTGTTGACTGTTTATGTCAAGATTTAATGAACAAAGGCAATATAGCAGCACTGACAAACTGGCACATCCCACTCAGGTGCAGCTTGTTCTGACGGAGCTTAAAAGGTGCAAAACAAGAACTTGTTTTTACCAAAACAGAAACAACTGCCGATATCTGTGTAGCAAAACACGTTGCACATCAAAATAAACTTATCAGTTTGAAAGCAACTTAACTTGATTACTACCTGACACGCATTCAGTGAAAAGTGGCTCAATGCATGTAGCCGATTGATTACATAAGAAAATATGCCTTTGAAAGATAAAGCAGCCGACAGCCGGTCTGAAAAAGCGAGAGGTGTTCAGTGAAGCAGCTGCTGAGTGTAATTCGCGCAAGACAGTAGCCTCCCAGCCACAACCAAGCGAGAAATATTGATCACGAAACGAATGCACAAGGCATGCAACTATTTTCTGTTCAGTTCATTACCAAGTTGTCGTTTTGTCCATTGGATGAATATACTGCCTTGACACAATTATTCTTGTTCATTCAGTCCAGATTTACGAATTTGTATCTAGAGTTTAGCTCAAGTTTCTTTAGATTGTTATGCACTGCTGTGCATAACTGTCTAGTATTTCTCATTTATGCATTTCTTGTGTTGTGTGTGCTACTAATTTTAGCATTTCAACTTTTCAGAATTTGCAGTGCATGCAGCTTCCAAGTTGATACTTTGTAGCGTGTGATGATGCGCATCTTTGGAAGAGTCGCAAAGTACTCTAAATTGTTTGCTGATGTCATTAGGAAGGAAGTTGATTTTTCGAAGGTATTCAGAACGAGTGTTATGACCAAGTATATTATTTCCCATAAAAATATGACACCATAAATGTCAACTAAGGATACACATACAATCATACTTGTGGGCACAGGAACAGCAGCAGGCACAGGAAATGCAAACTTTTAGAGTAGAATGACAAATGGACACCAACCTGCATCACCAACACAGAAGCAATTAACAGCCATTCCGGCACAACAGTTCATATGTCAAATGGAGTTCACATATGCACACTGCACAGCATGCTGAACTTGCCATTCTTTACTCGAGACTTTGCCTATGTGGGTCGACTTGAGTGAAAAAGCTCGCCAGGTCAGGGTGCGTCAAAGAGGGGTACGCTGTCGACGATGTCAGCGACTAGCAATTGCAGAGTGATGGCTGTGGTTACCGTGGAACAAGCCATAATGCGAGGCAATCGGTTGGCAATGAGGGCCTGCATTATGAAGAGGAAGTGATTAGACCCATACAAGTAGCTCATGAAGCAAGCAAAATCATTAAATGGGAACACTTCTCTACAAAACGCAGAAAGTCGGCTGACAAAATCAGTCTGCAAAATCCTATAAAAGTTGTGCCAGGACTGACAGAAAGCTATGTAACAATTCCACAGCGAAAAAACACTGCAGTGTAAGAAACCTAAATAGTGCAGAGATGAAATTTATGAAGCTTTATTGACCTAAATGATAGGCTCCTCACTCGTTAGTGATGGCGAAGAATCAACATTTCGAGCTTTTTTACGGTCTTATTTCAGTTCTTCAGCTCAGACATATTCAGTCTACCTCGTTGTTTTTAGAGTGGCAATGTTCGTTGAGTTAATTAATATAATAGATGCACAAATAAAATTGTTAGTAGTTCAAAATTGTCATACAATGTGGTGATTACAAAACAGATGGTACTCACAACGTAGTATTCCTTTCTGTCAATCCTCGTCAGCTGCATTGGTGGCAAAGTAAGATGAAAGTTTGCTGCTCATTTTGTTTTCCCGGCACGTGCATATGTACCTGAAACACAAAAAATTAATCCAAAACATTGGAATAAAATTATCAGCAAGTTTTCTGGTACACCACAGTACGCAGCAGAGTTATAACTAAGGAGCATATGTAAAATGTTTCAAGAGACAGGCCAGTTCATGATTAAAATTATAGACTCATACTTAGCACAGTAAAATATAGCAGAAACTACATAGACGTTATGCGAGATATGCAGCGGGCATCCTCAGTATGCCCTGGAACTCAATGAGCGGAGGTTACACAGTTTGATGCTTGTCTCGTTTGTCGCTTATTATGCAGCCGAGGATGTTGTCGCGCGCCAGCTTGTCACACTAATGAACCACGACTCGAGAAGAATTTTCTTGCCCCACTTTTGTTCCCGAGCTAGCGTTGTCTCATTACTGAAGTCGAAAGCATGCCCTTTCGTTGAGCAGTGTTCGGAAGTTTTGTCTTATAATGTGTGGCATAGGTGACTTTTGCAATGTCTCCTTTGTGCTCTTTGAGCCCTGTCACTCGCTTCCTGCCTATTTCACTCATGCATGTGGTGGCGCATACATCACTGATCAGCACGTCCAGTCATATAGATGGAAAACGTGCTTGGTGAATTGTGACGAAGCCATTATTTGAACCGGTTTATCAACAACACTCAGAAACACACGCAAATAGGAACAAAGGGTGTGCCACGAGAAAACACAAAACCCATTGTTTCTCTACCTTACGTTGAATGTTTTTCCGACTCTGTTTGAATAGCACTCTGTCCACTGGAATTTTAAACAATTTTCAAGCCTTAGTGTACCTTGGTAAACGTGCTCTCTAAACCAAAAGACAGCACCCGTGCGACCGATCTAAACAGGGTTGTTTACTAGTTCCTGTACGGTGGCTGCAACACTATTTATATTGGCAAAACTGGCAGGAAATGGTCCACAAGTTTTGGTGAACGCAAAGAAGACATCACAAAAACCATGCATTCTCAGACAAAACTCATCAAACACTGCTTGAAAATGGGGCATGCCTTCGACTTCTTTTATTCGATGACGCTGGTTGGGGAACCAAAAAAAGAAGGAAAAGAAAGCTGTTCGAGTCGTAGTTAGACCGTTGTGACCAGCCAGCATGCAACAACAATCGCTGCCTCCATCCTGATAAGTAGACACATACGAGACAATCAGTGAATCCGGTCACCTCCACACATTTCCTGCCAGTGCACACTGAGGATGCCACTCAAACAGGAGGCGAAATGTCTGTGTAGATTTGTTCTATTTTGTTGTGTGTAGTCGGAGTACATGTTATAATCCCTAAGAAGCAGAGTTCATTGAAATGTTAATTTGGCATAAGTCCAAATATTTCCAGAGAAAAAAACGGTTTATTCAAACAAAAAACAAATATTTATAGACTTGCTTTCTATCTTTGCGTACATAATTCCCTCATGAGGCAAAGTAAACATTGCTACTCAGCATTCATGCCATGTGATGACTACCGATAATCTACCATCCCATAATTATGCTACTGCCAGTTAACTCTTTTCTTGGAAAATGTTATCTATGCATCTCTTCTATTTGGCTACACCACCTGTGTTAATTCAAGAAGTGACACAGTCGACTACCAAATGTTTGGTTAGTAGTTAGTTCAACAAGTGCTGCTCACTCTATTAGATTGCTCCTTTTATATTTAAAGCTTCAAAACAAACTTGACCCAATTTCATGCATTTGCCTTAGGTGAAATTTCCCAAACTCTTTAGAATAGGACAAGCTTAGTTTTTTGCTCCATACTTTGCCGTATAAGATTAAAAATATATGTACTTCCTCGTCATGAAGACACTGTATCAGTGGCTTCGTTGAGGTATTCCCTCGAATATCACGTTAAGCTGCAAATTCACAACATAACATGGCCGACTCACGTACAAGGCTTAGCCTTCATTACACTGCTATAACTTGTGTTAGCAACATTTGTCCTCGTGGAAAGTAACAAAATACCTGCATTTTACGACATTTTGTTTACAACTTACCGTGTCTCTGACACTCAAAGTGATCTCTAATATGCATCACTCTATAATGCTTCTCTCCGAGCTTAAAGGACACTGAACAAAAACAAGGAAAAAAGATGAAAGCATCAAAATTCCACTTCAGAGCAGCTTCTGTTCCGATAAACCATTTACTTTCAGTGTTTCTAAAGATCTGCCCGTACTTTTGAAACATCGCTAGCAGGCCATAGCTGGCCACCTCTGCTTTGTATCGTGCACTCTTCCTTCAACAGAAGTGCTGAGATGACCCCCTTTTCGGGGCTTTACTTTACTCTCTAGCCGGTAGCGTTATTCACTGTTGGTGCTATTTATAATCGTTCTAGGAACCCTAAAAGGGGAATGTAGTGAGTTCAGAGGCACGAGCGATAGCTGGCAAGGTTAGCAAACTCGTTTCAGAGGATGTTAAATGTCACCTTCTCCACTTGATCACGTGGCCACTAACTGTGGCAGTTTGCAAAAAAACACCAGAGAAGATGACACATGCTCCGGCGTTCCCTTTAACAGTGGACCCATCTAATTATATACTGTGGGTGTTGTGAATTATCCGCTTGATACCTATGTCGCTACATACAGAAGCTATCCGGAAAACTATCTTTTACTACTTACTGGCTATCACTACGCAAATCTTCTTTTTCATGCCTTGCAGTTAGAGAAAAAATGGTGCTTTTGTGGGCATGAACGCCGTAAGGAATTTGCCAGTCAAAACATTACAAGCCTCATGCATTGCTAAACACTTGTATCGGTTGCCACTTTCTTTTTCTTTCTCACATAGCTACTTGAAACCTTTAAGAATATGTAGGGGGATCAGGGTAACAACGATTATGATGTGGTGTGAGCGTGGTGATCCGACAGAGAAAAAAATGAGGTCAAGCAGCGCAACATTCATACTTAGAGGGCGGTCTCACACATAAATATACGAAAACAGTGCTCAGACTTAGTGAGACATATGAGAGTCAATTCTTTCAGCTATAAAACGAATTCCACTCGCACCGCAATCAAGTTGTAAGACAGATGCAAATTGCACCCGCTGAACTTTGAACAACGAATATAATAATATCATGTTCACGTAGATTTTAATTAAAAAGTGGGTATTTAATTTGATGTGCCTTAGACAGTATTCAATTCAGTGTGAAAAGTTAATGATATTCGCGTGCTCCTACAAAATAAATGGCACAGTACACATGGTCGGAAAAGTTGAGAGACCTTATCAAGCGCGAAAAGTGCCTGTCGCTGTCTACACAAGTGCTAAATAAAATAATTGGTTGACATCATATATCACCAAAATTTTTGAATTCATGATGGCATCAAGTGACATCGCCGCTTGGTCTAAACTGGGCAGATCACCAAGAAACTGACAGACCGCATGAGATGCAGAAAGCTTTTGGCGTGTGAATACAGTCGACCGAAAAGCAGAAAAGGATGGCTGCTTCGGTGTTCAAATCCTCTGAGACAAATGCGTATGGTAACTTGGGAGTATTTTTAGGGCAGGAATTTCCCACTCCACCTGCGCACTTAGTAAGCTTTCACGAATGCGATGGTAGAGCTGTCAGAATCTGATCTGTTTGTGCACATGGTACTGAAGATATTTTCATTCCAGTTTTAGAACAACAGCACAGTGGTGTTGTATACGAAGTGATCACACGAAACGATTGCTTCATTAGCGCCTACCTATGTGAACACCGATAGCACTAGCATGTGATACGGTTATCGCGAAAACTCACGCACAGTCTTTTTTTTTTCAAGGTTCCAATTCTTTTGCTTCAAACTTAAAATGGCCTCCTCCTCCCACCCCCTTGTGCTTTTACCATGTTGAGTGTCTGGAGAGCACGCTAGCTGATTGGGACACTTTGCTTAGCGAGTGGAAGCTGCAAAACCAGTATAGGTAATGCATTTGTCATTTAGGAGGTGCAGGGCCACAGGCGGCTCACGCATTTCTGGCTGCACCCAGTGAGCATTCGAAGAAATTTATTGGAGAAATACGCTTGAGTGCGTCTACGTTTTCTGCGAACGTCTCATTTTCTAGGTGTCTATGGTGGCCGATGCTGACAGTAAATGCGTAATGTCCCGCTATAGTCAGTGAAGGCCTGATGTCTACAAAGTAAGATATAACATGAACTACATGAGCGAACAGATTACTTGCCAGAGCTTAGCTTTGCTAGAGGTAAATGTTGACCGTCTCGTCTATTTCGTGCAGTTCAAACTTTATTCCTGCTTCCTCTCTGCTAGACCAGTCACTGCCCACTAAAACAAGCAAATGACATCACATCAATGATCTTCGAGGACACAACGATCATTCGCAATACATGTGTTACCGTAATTGGAGAGTGAGTATCACGCTAGCAAGCACATTTTTTATCAAGAAGTTGGCATACTAAAACTATTGTTTCCCAACTTCAGAAGGCGTCAAGACACTTAACGTTTGTTTTGCTGTGCGTGGCTGGGAACGCTATAGAGCTCACGCAGCCATCCGCACTTTTTGCTGCAGTCAGAGAAATATGGCTCATTAACTCACAGTTTATAATATAGTTACTGCCCACATGAAAGTTTGCTTCCCACCAACTTACCCGCAAACTATCCACAAACTTGTCAATGGGCCCTTTTCAGGTCTGAAGAGCGCGTCTATGAAGGTCAACGAAATCGAAAGTCGGGGTCCTTAGCCTCTGATGTTATCCGCCACGCTCTGGTAAAAAAATCTCAGGGGCTTAGTTGTTTTCAGGAATGATTTGCAGATGACTCAAGCTACCTCTCTGTTAGCAACTGTCGCCACTGTGTTCAGCGTTCATAACGGCTGCTTGGCCTTGTGAACTCCTCTCCTTTCCCAAGAAAAAAAAAAACGTGATGCGCGTCATGTCGCCATCCCTTTACATATGCAGACTGGTCTCTCGAAAAAGGTCGAATGATATACTACCCTTCAACCAGTGTCACGTGCAACACACTCTGCCAAACATCCTTCACCTCCCCGCGAAGGAAAGACCACCAGGTAATGTCCTAAGATTCTCGAAAATAGAAGAAGGCAAGGTCAAGTTCTCTGTGTACTTCAGAAACGCTTCTGCAGTCCCCTGTCTGCAAAGGCAAGTAGCCAAGCAGGTTCTGGAGTCCTTGGCAAAATTGCCAAACCACTTGGTCAGGAATGTCGCACGCTTTGTTCCCTTCGTTCTTTCTGTCACTCCGTCTCTTTTTTTTTCAGCAGCCTCTTGGGCTTACATTGTGTATTGAAGACGTAGCAACTAAATTTACCCACTGGGCTAGACACTTAAGTCTGAAATCTTGAGAAATAACCATTACGTGTTTCAGCGGCATAGTCATGTTTAGCGGCATCACTTTTGACAAACGTAATGCCGCTAAAAAACAGACAACTTCATGGTTCCTTTCGCAGGTGAGGCCACCACAAAAAATTGTTTGCAATATTTAATATTTGTTGAAAATCTTTTGAGTCAGACGCTGCTGCGCAAAGTTAGTGAGCACTGGTAATTACAAAACATGACATTGTCCTGCTAATGTACGATAAATGTGAATTAGCAATAAAAGAAAAAGTAAATATGCACAAACCTTGAAAGATGAAAAATGAGCTAAATTCACTCTGTTTTACATTTTTCTAGTTAACCTATGACAATTTTCTCTCCACAGAAAGGTTTGCTGCTTCAATATTTAATATTTCAGATTTTCATCTTGAACAGTTTTTCCACCTCTTCGGTAATGCCTGGACAAGTTGATCCATAAATTTGTCAATTCAAGCATTTATATTCGTGAGCTATTCGTCAGAACGCGAAACAACTTCGCATAGACATTAGGTACATTGTAGCCTTGAAACCCGCTCAATATAGCTGTTCTACACAAAAAAGAAAAAAAAAGGTTTTCGCTCATAAACCTACATGGTTCTGCTCAATTTGATTAAACCCTGCATGACTTTTTGATTGCTTTACTGGCTATAATTCTTCATTAAAACCTCGCATAATGCTTTATGAAGAGGCCCAGGAGTTTTATTTTGGTTATGTTGAACAGTCACTTCCAGTGCAACGGAAGCTTGTACAGCAAAAGCACTGGTCTTCGCTCACACGGATTTGAGTGCAATGCCAGACTGCTTCAGACTAGGGGACAATACTAGCTGTCAATAAAAAGTGGAGATAGTAAACTTTCTAATGCAACACAATTCACATCAATGGGCTGAGTGTAGAACGTCAGCTAACAGTGAATAAAATGCAGAACGGGTGCTGCCGGAGTGAGACCGCCTCCTTGATAAATCATTTTGTAGGGTTAGTTGGTACATGCTTACTTAATTAAAAAAAAGATCCACACTATCGGGGGAGAAACTTGAGGACAGAACAGAAAGGGCGCCACTCGCAACTAACTTTATTCTTGGAAAATCAGCAAAAAATATAGGCGTAGAAACCTTGCGCACGCACAATGCCTCACATGCTAGTTAAAAAACACGCCATAAGATTGACAAGAAAAAAATTATGACAAAAACCTATTAAATAAAAAAAAGATTCTGAAGAATGATACTGTATTATATACAGTATCATTTGATACTGTTATAATACAGTATCACAGTGATACTGTTACTGAGAGGTATTATATCTGAAGAACAGATATAATACTAACATGTGTACCTCTCTTCTTTTTAATGTAATATGTTTGCATAATTTTGCGCGATAACGTGTCATTACTCTCTTCAAAAAAGGATTCACTGAAAAACCTAGCCTCACACTTGCAGGAACCACATGTGCAGGCGAATGTGCCGATGAATGAAAGACAGAGTTAGAGAGGAAAAACTTCTTGCGAAAAATAAATTTTTGGCATATTTGCCACCACAATGTGGTTTTTGCAAATGTGAGGCCAGGTTTTTCAGTGTATCCGTCCTTGGAAAGAGTAATGATACTTTGGCACGTGAAATTATGGAAGCATTTTACAATAAAAAGAAGGAAGATACTCATGTTAGTGTTACATCTTTTGCTCTTCGTTGGGGGAATTTCGGTTTGTTAGAATCTTTTTTTGTTTAGTGGCTCTTTTGTCATCAATCTTTCGTTTTCAATCTTATTGCATGATTTTTACTAGCATGTGAGACAAAGTACACGCGCATGGTTGTCACGCTTATATATTTCGCTAATTATCCAAGAATAAAGTTAACTGCGAATGACGCCTTTTCTGTTCTGTCCTCAATTTGGTTCCCCGATGGTATGCATCCTTGCGTATTTCAGTAAGTACTGTGTTATTTTTCAATAACGAAACCCTTGTAACACTAAAAATTTTCTGTTCACCTGTCCATCTAGAGACAGCAAGGGTAAGCTGTATACAAAAAAAATTTACAGTGAATATAAGACCTAAACCATGAACCAGAATAAAAATATTAGGATAAGCGAAACGAATTAGATGCAGCCTAACTGCTCGCATCTCTAAATCCCACAAAAAGATAATGCTCTTTCGCTCAAAGGTGACGATAACATGCTTACACACGCGTAAGTTGACCTTTATATCTCCTCCATCTCTACTATGTCACTGACCCTTTGACCTGGACTAAGTGCAAGAAACATGTCTTCAAAAATGGGTCTAACCTATTAACCCACGCAAGGATTCCGAGAAATCTTTGAACTGCTGTTCATAGACTGCAATGGTACTCACAGAGTGTATAATTATGTAAGGTTGATAAAAAGTGTATCATTATGCAAGATTAATACAGAGTGTATCATTATGTAAGCCACTGACCCTCCTGCATGTTACAGAACAAAAGGAGCATAGAAGGGCTCAATTATATTTCATAGACAAAGTCTGAGCACTCACACAAAATATTTGCATAGTGTTTGTTCTGTCGCAATAAGTACTTAATGACACACTCAACGTGCAGAGAACAGTTAGTTATCTAGAAAAATGTTTTACAGTGCTCAGTCACGATTTTGCTTTCAGAGGGCGCTAAACAAGTGAGGTGGGACGTAACGTGATTCTCATGTGAACATAGCTGGCTAAATGAACACAAAACGGCATGAATGTGGTCACCGCACAGACAACGTTCTTCAATAAAGGCTATCTGGGTGCAGTGATAATTGCCTCTGAGATGTGAAAATGCGTGACCCATAAAAATGCGCAGCCTAAGCAAGGACTTCAGCCTTTGTGCTCTCATGCAAGTCTGCCCCCTCTTCATTTGAAGAAGTCTCCTAGGAGAGTCCTTGCAAGTGTTCGTGAAGCCAACACAAACTTATGACTTAGAAGGAAGTGGGTTGCTTAGACAGAAACCAAAGGGGTGTTCTGCAAGTAATGGTATGACAAGCAATGTAAAGTTGATTTTAAGTGTGTTCCAGCATATATTGACCCGTGACACCTGCCACCCATGCAGGTCCCAACAGCTACATTATACCAGGTCGGCATGGACATTTTGGGTGCACTACCTACTTCTACCGCAGAGAACCACTGGGTTATTGTCGTGAAGGTTTACCTGACCCGTTATGCCGAGACAAAGGCTATCTAGAGTACATCAGCGAAGGTGGCAAGATTTTTCATCGAGAATATTGTACTCAGGCATGGTGCACCAACCATCGTGATCACACACAGAGGACCCGCATTTACGGCAGCTCAGTTGGATCATGTCCTGATGCTGAGTGGAACAACGCATCGTAAGACCACCACCTACCACCAACAAGCAAACGGGCTGACGGTGTGTCTGAACAAAACTATTGAAGAGATGCTTTCGATGTACGTACACGTTGAACATAAAGTTGGGATGAAATCTTGCCATATATAACGTGTGCATACACCACGACCAAGCAAGAAACAATTTGCATGACCCCTATCAGCCTCGTTCATAGACTAGAAGTACGAACTATGTTAGATGCGATGCTACCACACGAAAGTGACGTCATCGACCCAGACGCCAACACGATTACGGAACGCGCGGAAGAAGCTAGGCTACTTGCACGTTTACGGATCCGCCAGCAGCAAGAGTACGATGCAGGCTGCTACAATGCTCACCGCAGAACAGTTGTCTATCAAACTGGCGACAAAGTATGGGTCTGGACACCCGTACAGAAACGAGGACTTTCCGAAAAGCTCTTAAGAAGATACTTTGGGCCATACCGAGTGCTGTGACAATTAAGTGATGTCACTTTTGAAGTTGTTACCGACAGTTCGTGTAGTACCAAGCGTCGCCAGCACCATCCTGAACTCGTTCACGTAGTGCGCACGAAGCCTTACGTCAGCGAGTGATTGCGTGAGACTTTTCTTTAAAAAACTGAAATATTGACTTCGCATCATGTCGATGCTCTTTGAGAGGGAGGCAAATGACCCGTGTCTACAAGTGGACAAAAACGATGATGGGGGGATTCAGCGGACACCATGTAGTGAGCCTCTGGCTTGACTCGAGAACGAAGGAGACAATCTTGTCACTCGGCTGTTGAAAACACGCTGCTTTTGCTGTTTCAAGGCGTACCTGTGCTTTGTTCGCGTTGTACCATGACACTATCACTTGATATTTTGTAGACAACAACTGTACTCCCGCATATCTATCCCACATGTAACTCGCCTGCAAAAGCTGCTCCGAGTGAATGCAAGGGGAGGGACAAAAGGTACAAAAATGCAGCTCCATCTTCCAACTGAAATTTATTACAAAACACTGCAGATGTATATACAGACCTTCAACGAGAACAGACAATCAGCCCAAGAAAAGTATAGCAGACGTTATTATTAGCTTTTTTACTATAGTACAGGAATTACGATAAAAATGTCCAGAAATTAGGGTGGACAAACACACAACTTTCCACCAGCAAAGACTGAACTTACAACCTTCGGATGATGCATTCGATGCTCTTATCAATTAGCAAAAGCGGCGGCTTTCACCTTGTCCACATTATCGTGTGTTTCCGAGCACGTAAACCTGGGAGTGTTAGTGGGCACGGTTCGTAGTGCGCGATATTTTTACGTGTTAGTAGCTGACATTAGGCCTTCCTACACTACCTAAAGGCATGTATTCTACAGGAACGAGACCCACGCTATGAATAAACAAAAAGAAATTTTAGGGGCTCATTTTTCTTTGTTAAAGTTATTGTATTCACCATGTGTTTAAGACATGTCACACACTTCTGCCTGTAATCAGAGCGGCAGCCTTTTCAGTTCATTAAAGAGGTGGATCTGCACAGGCAAGAAAGTACACTGCCTGTACTTCAACATTTTCTCCCTACCTCTTTGAGTCTGCGAGAGACACAGTACATGCAATGTACCCAGATGCCTTATTCCTTTCTTGGGCCTTAGATGTGACCAGCCACTCCGCTTCACGCCTAGAATCCATCACATACGTAAGCAAACTCCCAGCTACCAACAAAAACACAGCTTGAGTGAAACCCGAAATCTTGAAATGGGATGTTTATTCGGAGAATGCATCAATCACCTTGTTTGAGATGAGTCGATTGTTACAGAGCATTCTGAGAAGGCAAGTGCCTGTTCCGCCTTTTAGCCACTTCTGAATACCGCGACAAAAAAGCAATATCGGCTTCCAAGCACAAGGTTCAAACCACCAATATGAGTGTTATTCTCTGAGAAACCACCTCAAGTTCAAGAATTTATTCGTGCCTCATTGAAGAAGCAGCTCGCTATTTCAAGAAGTTGGAGCACATCCTAAGAAAGCTTCAAAGTGGGCACTACATTCTACTTCCAGCCTATTGATTCTGCCTAATGAAACACCAAAAGATCATCCACAAAGCAGAAGGATCTTACAGCACTAAAAGTCATCGACCTTTTATTAATATGTTTTCTTTCAGCTCAGGCCAAGTACAAGTCATTAAAAACTAATGCAATGACTAACCAAATATAAGCAGCCGGCCAGCGCAAAGGATCCACTGCTCTCGCTATCAAATTTCTTTGAGCAGTATCCTTCCCTGGAAAGTGTTGAATACCACTGGCAGATGTTTGGAAGTGTTTCGCACGCTGTTACTTGAGTCCACCTTCCCTGCCTAGGTCATAAAGGTGTATTTGTAACGGCAGGGTATTAGTAATAAATCGAGAACTGTATCAGTTCTTAGAGACCTGCACATGACCAGTATTTAAAGGAACAATAATAACAGATTGCTAGGTTTCAGTGCTGCACAATCTCCTGCTATGTGGACAATTTTTAGTGTTTAATTAGGTAGAATCTGTGGACGGCAAGTAAGTTGTCAAGCCCAGTATGACGGTTTTGCAGCGCAAGCTCCAGCATGTTGTGGCAACACATGAGATTCCCGAATGTTCCACAATTGAGTCCCTGCGCTTAACGCAGCGTTTTACAAAATGCTGCAGAAGTGGGCGGTATAAGTCTTGTCCATCAAAGTCACTGCTGCCTTTCTCATTAGGGCACACAAAAAAGAACCAAGAGAGCGGTCATGCCCATGGCCTTGTAGAGTGCTCTATGTAGATAACTTTAACCCAGGATGGTAGAAGCGATTTCCAAGTAAGTGTCTAGACTTTATAGTGCTGGTTCAACTCAAGACAAGTTACCTCTAGCCGAGGATTTGCTTAGGCATGCAAGGTATCCTAGGCGTAGAAAGGAGCTACAGATCATCTGAAAGGCTGCAAGAAAAGAAGATACCTGTCGCACTTAGCATGGACAATGTTTCTTACAAACTCTACTAGAAAATAGGAAAAAGTGTTGGAGTTGAAGTAGTGTTTATGGTCCTCGAAACTTTCTGACCTACTGAAATTCTTCATTCAGATGAAAGGAAGGAAACACTGCCGCACTCATCACAAGCAGGAGTATGTAACCTGATTTAGAGGCATGATGTACACAGTACTGACATGCAGCAGGAGCTACGTGGGTCAGAAGGCACGCTGTGTTAGGGATAGAATCCACGAAACCTTTTTAGCATATAAATAACAGTGGTATGGCGCTTTTGAATCTATAAGTGGGATTGTAGGTGTCCTTGAAGATAGCGTAGTACTTTCAAGTCGTCTTTATCAAGGAAGTATTTCACTCTGTTCATATTTAGACATTAAGCCATTCAGGCTACGGTCAACATTTGAGTGGTTGGCATTCGAGTGTCAAGATTGGGTACATGCTTATTAATAAAGCTGCATTCATTTATTCAATTTTCAAATATATTCTAGTGGTTAAAGCAAATAAATAGTTGTGCCACACGTCACCACGTCGATAGGGATACGCTTTAAAAGATGCGGTTGTTTAAACTGCCATAATTGAATCATACTTGTTCTCCTCACAGACTAATTGGTGTAACATTTTGATAATGCTATAAAACGAAGAATTTTTTACAAAAATAGTAATGCTGACTTGATCCGAACACAGAAGGCCGTGCTAACAGACGCGAGGGAAGGGGTTATGCAAAACTGGTGGCCCGGGGAAACACGATGAAACCATTGTTTAAACGAACAAAGGGCTGCACTCATTCAAAGGGCCAATTTTTGTTGACATAATCACACAGAGCAACCTAACAATGGTTTTGAGAATAAAATAGTTGATATCATTTTTATTGATTCAGCGCGTACATCGTATACACTACATAAATCGAGATATTGAAAGTGAATGTACACAAAAATGACACATTTATGATTTTAGGTTCCATGCAGTAGATTGCATCCGTGTCACACGAGCACTTTTGCTCATCAGAAGGGTTGATTTGGAAGTGTGGCAGTTTGAGCTAGTTGGTATGACATCACGATAGTTATAGCGCGAGAACAGAACAACGACGGGTCTGATTTCATGATCGCTATCAACAATGATCATTACTAGGCAGTGCAAATTAAGCTGGATCGAGTTTGCCCGAAGCGAGAGTCAAACCGCTATTCGGGAGTCAAATCACGATCAAAAGTGCCCATGTGAGACGGGCAGTGAACGTGACTTACGTCACAATTATTGCGACGAAACATGCTATGGCAAAAAAGGCTACGAAAGAGAAGACTGGAAACCCCGCTACTTACCCGATCATGCAGCGTGAGGAGTGGTCAGGTGGAAGCCATTGCCGCCGCCGAACGCCCTGCTTAGTCGTACGCGGACAGGAGGGCGCACCGCAGAACACAAATCTAACAAATCCAGCCACGCAGACTCTCTATGAACTAAAATTTCACATTGTTAACTACTTATGAAAAGACCGCAACGGGACCCTCCATTATTTTGAGCGCGAACTGTTATCACGTGACTATAACAGCCTATGATGCAAGGCGGGACCCGATGTTGACAGTATATAGCCTCCAGGACAAGTAAAGCGAATACCAGTTATAAGGGCTATGACTTGTATTATAACTAGGTAATTTTAGATATTGCTTGTGCAAACCGTCATATTATTTTTATTCATGACTGAATTTTTATTTTCGTGACATATGATGAGCGCAACGTATAAACCATTGTAAAAACGCATCATGAGGGTACAAAAGAAGCAAGAGACGAGTGCGTAACTGAAACTTTAGTTGCGCTGTACAAGTCGTAGCGTTATCCTACGGATATTTTAGTGCGTACAGTGATTCGGTGCTTTGCAAACAGCCTTTGTCTCACTTTTTTATGCTGCCTTACCTGTCTTTTTTTACTGCTACAAAACCACTTAAAAATGAAGTTGGAGTATAAACTTGAGCAATTTTGATTTCGACTCACTATTATCGGCATCATCATCGTAACACTGTAGCATAGAGCATCTATTTTTGTGTGTTCTGCTTTGCACTCTCGGTCAAAGGTGTGAAGTTAGGGTGGCTTATCCCAGCGTGAGGAGTCGTTCAAGTGTAATGGATAACGACAACGTCTAGTGAAGAAAGCAGAGTACCTCCCCGCAACAGCTAACCATCATCAGCGAGCTCACTTGATGCGGATATTTCTACACACAATAACGTTCACAGCAGAGTCGTATGAGCGCGTAAGCGCATGATCGGCGATTTGGGGGCACACAGCGATTTCAGCTTTACTTCACAGTTGCAAGTCAAGAAACTGTATCTGTCAAACAAATGGTTATACTCCGACTTTCCCTAGCTGGCGGACCTGTTGCCCTTATCTACAATAGTTTAGATTTCGGTGCTCCAACTGAGGCGACACCACAACCAGAAATGAACACTTCAAGCACACTCTACGTCGACACGCAACAAAGCGTATACCCACTACACCCTTCACTGCTTAAAAGGGCAAGCTAAATAACGTCTCGACTCTTCCCCTAGTGCCTAAATCCTATAAATGCATAAATGTAACAATGAGCAGCAGCGCTGCAAGATGACAACAGACCTCCCCAGGTATGAATCACCATTTGTGCGAAATAGCGACAATAGTCCAAATTTGTCATGTACAGAGCTCGCCAAGTTCACCAAGCAGCGGCAGTTCGCACACGACTTCAAGCTGAAATCAGCCTCAGTCTAATTTAATAGTTGACAGTTTGAGAAATGCAGCTACGCCTTCGTTGTGTTGGGACCAACTAGAAAAACACTGCTGTTGACCAAATGTATTAGTCGGCCAGACAGCTGCATAAACGTGGTGCTACTTATGCATGTACATCACCCTGGAACATAAAAGGAAGCTCACCTAACTGCTGACAGGTTACCATACCTACTCTGTTGACAACAGACATGCTGCTTAAAAAACTTACCCTGTACTAGCCGACTTAGTAGAAAAAATTGGAATTAGTAAGAAACTACTACAGAGAGAAAGCATCGAAGCTTGCTTTACTAAAGAAAGAAGACTCCATTAAGACTGCAACCGTTCACGCCTCGAATTCCATAGAAAAAAGGTAGTGTTGTGGGACCAGTAACGGCCAGAACCTACAGCATTAAAGTGCATGGTAGCAGGTTAAGAAGAAAGGAGCACACCTGTGACATATGCCTCAGCCAATTCTGTTTGACCAACTAGAAAAACACTGCAGTTGACCAAAATGTATCAATCGCCTAGACATCGGCGTAAACCTGGCGCTACTTCTGCATCTACTACATAGAAAGCTGCGGGAAGTCATGTGAAGAAAAAATGGCATCTCATTAGCAGCTTTGCCTCAGTTGTGTGTCGTCTCACTCAACCTACTCGAGCAAGGCGTTCAAGCCAAAATAAGCCTTACAGTTAAAGCGAAGCTGAAACCAGGCGTTGGACAAATGGCAAGAGGACTGCAGTGGTCTGGTGTTATTTGTGAGCTGCATAGTGTGTTGTGCAGGCTTAGCATCTCCTTGCTGGCGTCTCCCAGATTTGCTATGGGTGATATTGTTTGCAGATTACTGTGCCCTTTCACGATACTGCAATTTGTGGTTTAGGTTTTCTTACCAACAACACATTGTTGTCAACAGGCGTGCTTTCTGTATGTTGGTGTCTACTGTGTTTGTTGTGAGTGATCGTCCTTCTGTATTGGTGAGCCATTTCATCAAGGTGCAATTTGACGTTTATATTTGCTTGAAGACAGTGTGTTTTGGGTGCCTGCTGTTTGCTCTGTGTGCCGTGAATGACAGATTTGGATGTGACAGAACAACTCATTTTTTACGATTGCTTAATTTTTGGCCGATGTATACTTACATGCAGTTATTAAGAAGACATGAAATGCGTTCATGACGATGCGAGTTCCCAACAAAGCTTCATTTAAATAATTGCTTTATTGCATTTTCATCAGTAACAGACACTACCAGATACTTGAGTACTGCAAACAGTTGTCAAGGCAGTTTCTAACCAGGCTGGGAACCTTGTTTTGTCCGAAAGCTCAGCATGTCTATACATTCATTGCGACTTCCACAATCCTCCTTAAATTTCTGTGAACGACCCGCCTCGTCAAACGTTTGTGACATTCCAGTTTGTGTGTGTTTTCGCTTCCTTCCGCTCTTTTTCTCTCTCATTCTATTTTCTTTACCATTCTACCTCTTTTGCCAAGTGCAGGGTAGCAAACTAGGTTCTTGCTTTTTGGGGAACCTCCCTGCGTTTCTTCATACTATATATATATCTCTCTCTTGCGACCGTGATTCCATTTATTACTATATTCAGTTACTTATTTTCCTGTTTGCATCCTTTTCTCAAATCATTGCATTGCTTTTTATGTTCCCTAGGAGTGAGGGCTTTGTGAAACACCTGTTTTTCTAGACCGATGGTTCCTAATGGTTCCACTTCCATATTTCTTGCCAATTATAAGGTTTGTTGTGGCTGTTGCCTTGCACCATGCAAGCATGTAGGTCCCATTTTGCTAGATCTGTTTTTGTGTGTTTAGTCTGAAAGCGCTCTTTAAAACGTGATTGTGGCGATGCATCGTAATGGAGGCACAGTTTGGTTTAACTACTGCTTGCTCACTTGATAATGTAATTGTTCCAATGCTATTTCACAACCACACAGTATAATTAGAATAGACAGGCAATTTCAAGTCTGCGTGCATGCAAGTCAAGGTGAAGCCTGCGTACAGCAGCTTTTTGTAGCCTGGAAATTTGTGGTCCTAAAAGGCTTGACCTTTCACATATCTTTCTCACACGTGAATTCACTGTGTTCAGTGTATCTAGCTACAGACGCAAGATGGCGACGCAATGGTCTCCTACATGTGATTGTGTTGTGTTTTATTTTTTTTTGCCAATGCGCTCACTCTGTGTGAAGAACGTATGGTGCGGAGCTATAGAGGCCTAGTCAGGTGTCTCATAGTGATGTTTTTTGTCTGCTGCACTACGGCAATCGTGCATTGTCAAAAATAAATAAATAAAAACATAGAGTGTAGCTGTGTAAAGAAATCTGATTCATAGAAGGATTAGTGTGTGAAGAACAGAGGCTGAACTGTTCCGTGTATTGGTCATTCTTCTTCTATTTCTTGCTCAACCACACTAACCAGCCACTGTCAGGCATTAATCAAATGAGTAAACGAAGTTGAAAAAGATTCCTTGTGTGTTATTAGATGTTTTAGCGATTATCTTATCCATGTTGTCTGTAAGTTCGCTGTTAAGCATGGGCATGATGCTTTTATACAACGTTGATGCAATGTGATTGTTTGATTGTTGTTGCCGCATTATTACCATCACGTTAGGGCAACGTGATAAATTGAATGTTGTTGCCTCGTTAAAAACTACACGTTAGAACAACGTCATTATTTGAATGTTGCTGCGGCTATAAAAACACTGTGTTCTGGCAACGTAATACGATAAACGTCGGTGTAATGTTACATTTTACCGTCTAACGTAGACTTACATTCGTTACATTCAAACCACGTTCACTCAACGTTCTGCATTACCTGGGATAGACATTGTAGAAATATTCTGGTGTTGCTTGCACCGAGAGCTGCTATAGTTAAATTCAATGGGTGAAAATATAACTAAATATCGAAAAATAAACTGCCATGGCATCTTACACTTGTTTGTTTTGTTGTCTCTTAGCAGTTGAGGGAAGCACGTGATATGATTGTTACGGTGAGTAGCGTCTGAAAAATACCTTTACTTTAGGTAAACAGACACGCATGTAATATGGAGCCCAGTCTGCACGAGCTCGCCCTAAACATCGTCCTCTTTTCTAAAATGTTCATTTGTGGCACCCCGTGGCGTCACCCCCGGTGGCGAAGGCACCGTCTTGGTGCTTGGTTGGTCCCAGTAATATTGCTTCAGCCGAGTGATGTGAACAACGTCAGAACACGATCGCGCGCAGGTGGCGTTAAGAGGATCAATTTCATATGTCACGTCGGTGACTTGGCGCACCACACGGTACGGACCAGAGTACGGCGAAGTCAGCTTTTCGCACAGGCCAACTCACCGTGATGGCGTGCACAGGAGCACAGTGTCTCTTTGACTGACGAAGACATCACGATGACACGCATTGTCGACCAGTCGTTGACGTTCCTGCAAATCGCTCAGACGCAGGCGAGCGATCTCATGTGCCTCTAGAGCTCTAGAGATCACATCGTGGGGATATTCTGACTTGTGGCTAACGGTAGGAAGAAGCGTATCAAAAGGCAACGTGAGTTCTCTTTCGTAAAGGAGAAAAAATGTCGAGAAAATTGCAGTATCATGACGTGATGTAGTATAGGCAAATGTTACAAATGCGAGGGTGGAGTCCCAATCACAAAGGTCGGAATAAACGTATAGACGGATCCACTATTAAAGCAAACACCTGTCTGAGCAACATGTTTAGATTTCGCTATCTTACGGATTCATAGCGGCTTAGACATGCATACGGCTACTGGTGGTTAAAAGTTTCGACTCCTCTTGACAGACTGTTGACTTGCAGGAAGATTGTTTCTTAATACACTTGCTCTTAAAGGGCCAGGATTATTGATGGTGTGCATGCAAGTGTTCCCTTTAACAGTGGAACATACTGTACATGGCGAGCATGTCCGTTATAGTTCTATTTACCTGCTCCATGAGCCCGTTGGTTTAAGAATGATACACCGTTGTGAACTTGTGCTTTGTAGCACAATAGTGTAATATGTCTTAGATAAGTTGTGATAAAAACTAGTGACCCTGATCGGCAAGCAGTTGCCGAGGAGCACCGTGGTGTAGTATGACGTCTTCTAAGAGAACGTCAGCGACGTCACTCGCACAACTGGTAGGAAGGGACCGCGTGATAGCGTACCGAGTGGTGCAATCCGTGGCGAATGCTATTTTCAATGGCCTATAAAGAGAACGGTTCTAGTAAGTCGACACCTACCCTATAAAATGGTTCAGGTGGGAGCTGAATGAGCTGGAGGCGTCCCGCTGGAAGGGTTGCTTGTTTTTTGCGGTGTTGACAGGATTTGCATGAGGCGACATAATCTCAGACGGAAAGGTAAATACCGGGTCAAAAGAACCGCCGTCGAACGTGGTCATAAGATCTTGAAACTCTCAGGTGACCAGCTGTCGGAATATCGTGCAACTGTGCAAGGACAGTCTGACGCATATGATGTGGTATCACCAACAGCAGCTCAGGTCCATCAGGATGCATGCTGTAGCGATATATTACGCCAAATCGGAGCAGAAACATACGGAAAGACGGAGGAGTTGTGGCACCACCGAGCCAAAGGATTATATCTCTGAGATTAGGATCATGGATCTCCGATGTTGCTGAACGCGGAAAGTGCCAAAACACAAGCAGCCTCATCGCTCTCAGAAAGGTATGCTGGGTCTACTGGATGACGAGACAAGCAATCAGCATCCGCATGGTGGCGGCCTGATTTGTAGACAACCGTGTAGGAATATTCCTGTAGCAGTAGAGCCCACCAGCCTAGACGTCCACTAGAACATTTTAAGGACGACACCAGCATAAGACGTGGTGATCAGTGACAACCGTGAACGGGCGTCCATACAAATACGACCGAAATCGAGCCACTGCTCAGACGAATGCGAGGCTTTCGCGTTTTGTGATGGAGTAATTTTGCTCAGCAAGCGATAAAAGACGGCTAGCGTATGCAATAACGCGCTCGCAGCCATGCTGTCGTTGTGCCAAAACGGCTCTGATTCCGTGGCCGCTGGCATCGGTACGCACTTCCGTTGGAGCGCACATATCAAAGTGGCCGAAAATCGGTGGCATCGTAAGCTTAATCTTCAGTTCAACGAATGCTCTGGCTTGGTCAGGTCCCGACACAAAAGTCACAATTTTTAGTAGTTTTGTGAGCGAGCGTGCGACGTCAGCGAAATTCCAAACAAATCCACAAAAGTAAGAACAGGGGCCCACAAAGCTTCGAACGTCGTTCGCAGAGGTCGGTACATGAAAGTTCTTTGACGGCGCGGACTTTTTCAGCATCGAGACAAACACCAGAAGAATCAACAAGGTGTCCAAGGACAGTGAGCTGCCGGCGGCCGAAGTGACATTTTGACAAGTTTTGTTAGAGCCTTGCTTTGCGGAAAATCGAAAGAATTGTTAGGAGACACTCTAGGTGAGTTTAGAAAGGATGCAAAAAAACAATGACGTCATCAAGGTAGCATAGACAGATTAACCACAAACACAAACGGCATTACTTTGAACTTATATAGCCCGTCTGGAGTTATAAATGCTCTCTTTTCACGGCCCAGATTATCAACTGATATCTGCTAGTACCCGGAACGAAGGTAGATGGAAGAGAAATAATTTTCTCCACTCCTACAATCAAGAGCGTCATCTATCCGTGGCCGAGGATATACGTCTTTTTTGGTAACATTATTAAGAATTTTGTAGTCGACGCAGAAGCGTCAGCTGTTATCCTACTTTCTGACGAGCACAACGAGCGAAGACCAATTACTTGAAGAAGGTTAAGTTATGTCTCGGGCAATCATCTTGTCGCCTTCTTGCTGCATCACGTGGCGCTCGGTTCGGGAAACGCGATAGCGTCGCCGGTGTACTGAATTTGCATCGCCGGTGTTGATCTGATGCTTTACGATGGTCGTTTCACCTAGGTGTTGGTCGTAGAGATCAGTACGTCTTGATACGACGCAAGAAGGCCACGAAGCGCACACATATTCTCGGCCGGGAGATCAGAGGCAATCATTTTAGTTTTGTAGTTTAGCGTACTGCCCAACTGATTACTGGCAGATGACAGTGTATCCTCTGTTAAGGCGGATATGTGGTAGTCACCGGCCGGGGCCGCGGTTGCAAGGTATATCCCTCGTGGCAGCACTTCAGGGCAGAGTCCAAAGTTCACAATAGGGAGACATGCCAAGTTGTCCTTCATTGTGATGGTGGTGTGAGGGAACGCAACATTGAGCGAACACAGGACAGTAGGATTAGGTGTAATGACGTGATCGCTGTCAGCCACAGGTGGATCAAAAGAGACGTCGATATACTTCACAGCTCGACAAGATAGGCGAAAAACGTCGGTGGAGCATAGCTTTGACGGCACAAGTTCAGGAGGGTCAACAGTGTGTGTGGTAGGACGAGCTGAATAACACCATCAGAACTGTCAATAAGAGCGGAATGCTCCCACAAACAATCGAGTCCCAAAATGATGTCATGTGGGCAGTGGTCCGATAGGGAAAACAGAACAGTGGTGTGACGTCCAGCAACAGTGACGCAAGCAGCACACATCCAAGTGACCCCTCGTGTTGCACCATCGGCTACTCGGACACAGTAATAGGAGCAGGAGTGAGCACTTTCTTGAGTCGAGCACAAAGGCTGGAGTTCATGACTGATAGGTGAGCACCAGTGTCAGTGAGGGCTGCCACAGAAGTACCGTCAACATTCGCTTTAATCAAGTTGTGTCCGGGTATCGTGTGTAGAGGAATTTCGGGTCGGGTCGTCGAAGCAGGCTTACCTCTAAGAGCTGCACCCGTCAGTTTTCCGAGGACTGGCAGTAGGAGGGCGAGGGGGGCAAGGTCGGTGAGTCGGGTGGAACAGGCGTCCAGAAAGCGACGGGGAGCAGTTCGGTTGGGCGGCCCTGGATGGCGAAGCATCGTTTTGTTTCGCGTAGATCGGCATCCGAGAATCAGTAGGTGGGCGTCCGATGTTGGCTTAATGCGACCACGACTGCCAACTCAGGAAGTGCGGCAAAGACGTGAAATATGGCCGACTCGTCCACAGTTGAAGCAGACCGGCCTGTCATCGGAAGTTCGCCATTCTGCCGAGTTGCGGTAACGTGGGTGGTTGTTCGTTCCGCGGGACATCTCAGGTGTACTGCGCAGTCGGTAGTCAGGTTGGTTAATGGGGCATAGCGTCTGAAGTCCAGTGTTGGCCAGTTCCTGGCGCACGACACTCTTGATCAAAAAAATCGTGGTGCGAGAGTCGTCAGGGGCCTGGACTTGGTGAGACAGGAAGATGCTGTCTCGATTTTGTGGCGCATGATGCGCACAATATTGTCGGAAGCAGCAGGGGCTGAAGGGAGACAGATGTCTTCGCAGGTAGGCGTGGCAGCAGTGTTGGGAAGATGTGAAAATTGGAGAGTAATAAGACAAATTTCCGCTTCAAAGCGTCGGCATTCGTTAATGACGTCGTCCACTGTGGAAGAGTTGCGGAACACAAGGAGAGTGAAGTCATCATCTGCGATTCCTTTGACGTTGTGCGCGACCTTTTCGGGTTCCGGCATTTTGTCTTCAACCGTGCGCAGAAGGCGAGCACATCCGGAATATATGTCACGTATGACTCGGTGCAGGACTGCAGTTGGCACGCGAGTTTTTCTGCGCCAAATGATGACATTCAATGGGCTTGCCAAAGAGGTTGGTCAGTTTCTGTTTGCAAATATCCAACTCGTGATTTCTTCCTCAAGATTGGAAAACCAGGCTTTGGCTGTTCTCTTAGGGTAAAAAGGTATAATGGCCAACATGAGCATCGGATCCCAGTTGTATAAGGCACTCACCCGTTCGCATAACCGAAGCCATTTTTCGACATCTTTGTCATCGTTGCCGGAGAAGGTGCCTAGATCTTGTGGAGTCGTCAGAACGACAGTGCGGATTGTGACAGCTGGATGTGACGCCGTTGTATGCTGCGTGGTCTGACGATCGCTTGTGGAAGGTACCGACAAATCCTTGTTCTCGTCGTGATCAGCCATCGTAGAGAAAGCCAAGGAACGCCCACTACGTAGAATCATCGTAGATGGTGATTATGGGAGGACCCGCACTCTACACCAAAATGTTACGAAGAGAAGGCGTCTGAAAAATACATTTACATTAGGTAAACAGGCAGGCGTAAAATGTGGAGCCCAGTCTGCACGAGCTTGCCCTAAACATCGTCCTCTATCCTAGTTAATTTGTGGCACCATATATTAATACGTCGACTAACTGTCAACGCGTGCAAAGACGAATTGGCACGGGACATGTTAAAGCAAAATGAATTGTGCTCGCTAACGCTGCAAAAATTTAAAACGGAGAAATACCGCTTTAAGTGGATCGTACGCGGAAATCACTGGTGGTCGTTTAGCAACCAGCCGTTGGAGTGAGTGCTTTTTCAGCAACTTAAAATTATCGATGCGAAGTAAGTTTATCAACTGAGCTAGCCCTGATTGCAATTAGTCTTATCATGTGTTGTATTGATTTATTCTGCCTATAAGGCGCAAAGCACCTTGTGGGGGTGCTGACACCCCCCCCCCCTGTAGAGTTGTCTGCGCCGCGTGGCGCACGTGTCTCGCCCCAAGGCTTCATTTCGGTGGTGACCACCGCCGGGCGATAGATGGCGTTGTGTTCGCTTTGAGTACCATTGTTGGTAGAGTGGTAGCGCCGGCGGTGGCCCCTGGCGGAGGGCAGGCCTTGGTGGTGGGCGAGCGTTGAGCGAGCCTCTTCTGCTCGTGGCGGCTGCCGCGAACGGTTGTCTGTCGCGTGGGCCCCCCGGTGCTCGGCACCGCGGGCTTTGCGCCGGGGTCCCACGTGGAAGGTCAGGCGTTGGCGACGCCGCCATGGGTATGTGCTAGTGTGTTGGGTGTGTTAGTGTGTTTATCATGTTATTGTGTGTTTAGTGTGTCAGTGCGTTCTGTTATTTGTATGGTAGCCTGTTAATTGAAATTGTATCATTCGGCGGACGATATCGTCGTCTAAATTATTTAATAAATGTAGGGTGTTGTGGACGTTGTACCGACCGCGTCTGCTGTGTCCGTTTACTCCAAGAGAGTGGCGTGGCGATGCACGCGTTCGCCTCGCCGAGACCCCACACTGGCTACCCAACGTGGAGCTCTTGGAGTATCGGACGGCAGTTTTTGCGGTTCGGTACAGGTATTTTGTTAGAGCCGGAGTAGAGTAGGTTTAGGGGGGGACTTCTTTGCTAGCGTCGGTGGTGTGCTTTGTTGAGAAGCGAGGAGATTGGTTTTGTAACGTGTTTCAATTTGTCGGCAGGTTGACTTTCTGTTTATTTTTTTTGCTCGCAAGTGTTGTTATTTTTTGTTGTTGTTAGTTTTCAAAAACGTTGTTGAATTAGGACGAGAGCCATAAGGTCCGCATCCTGGGGTGAGCAAGGCCTAGAGCACGTGGTTTTGTAGGCCAGGCCCGAAGCGAGTGAGTACGGAAGCCTCGTGGGTGGTCCAATTTTCTGCGAATAGCTTCTTCTATCTCTTTGGGCTCAGGGAGCCGGGCGTCGTTGCTGACTTGTATTGCAGCTCGACGCCGAGGCGTCGTGACACCGCCCGGGGCGGTGGACGCCGATCGCTCGGTAAGCTGCTGTGTGCGGCGAGCGATAGGGCCACCTCACAGAGTGGACGTCTCCTCGCGGCTGCCTCTTCTGCGCCTAGGCTGGGTGCTGGGTGGATGCCGGTTGTTGCCGTGCGACTCATTAGGCCTAAGGCTCTACGCAGCCGCCTGTCGCACGTGGCACAACTAGGTGGATCGTGGCATTGAGGTGTCGCGCTCCGCTTCCCTCACTTTTTTTTTCTTGTGAGCACGAGTTAGGAAAAGTGATTTTTGTTTTATTTTGATGGGCGTCTCGGCCGCCACCGATGTATTAGCTAGCAGTACTGACCAACGTACCACGTGGACGAAAAGCTCGAAGCTCCCTTCCCGATGACCTGCTCGATTGTTTTCTTTCAAGTTTTTTTTCTTGTTATTGATGTATTCAGCGGGAGGGATGTCATCCACGGCCGGCTGTCCTGCACATCGTCAGCGTCGCTGGCCAGGAATTCGGTCGTGAGGTCGGGCGATGGAGATGCCTGGGACCTGCGCAACTACCTGCAGTCCGGCGCCCTCGCGAGTGCTGGTCGCAACTGGAAAACGTGTCGGCGCTAGCGACGGATCGTCGCGCCGACGGCAACGTTGCTGTTGCGGGGCCGGTACTGAGGTGAAGTCTAGCCGGACAGTGCAGCAGTGTCGACCAGCGGCGGTGTCGTGGTGCAAGGACGTTATGGTCGTGGGATCTTATTTTTTTTGTTAAAGCTTGTGTAGCTAACTTTTGATTTCGGGATATGGTTTGATTTAAGGTTGGGGGAATGTGGGGGTGCTGACATCCCCCCCCCCTGTAGAGTTGTCTGCGCCGCGTGGCGCACGTGTCTCGCCCCAAGGCTTCATTTCGGTGGTGACCACAGCCGGGCGATAGATGGCGTTGTGTTCGCTTTGAGTACCATTGTTGGTAGTGTGGTAGCGCCGGCGGTGGCCCCTGGTGGAGGGCAGGCCTTGGTGGTGGGCGAGCGTTGAGCGAGCCTCTTCTGCGCGTGGCGGCTGCCGCGAACGGTTGTCTGTCGCGTGGGCCCCCGGTGCTCGGCACCGGGGGCTTTGCGCCGGGGTCCCACGTGGAAGGTCAGGCGTTGGCGACGCCGCCATGGGTATGTGCTAGTGTGTTGGGTGTGTTAGTGTGTTTATCATGTTATTGTGTGTTTAGTGTGTCCCTGCGATATGTTGTTTGTATGGTTTAGTGTTAATTAAAATTGTATCATTCGGCGGACGATATCGTCGTCTAAATTAGTTAATAAATGTATGTAAGTTGTGTGCTGTGCACTGACCACGTCTACTGTGTGCGTTCACTCCAAGAGCGTGGCGTGGCGATGCGCGCGTTCGTCTCGCCGCGGAGACCCCACAACCTTAGAGGCTCGGCTTGTCGGTGTCTGCGTGCGCCTTGTAGTTTCGGCATATTGTCAAGATAACATCACATGATGACGTCCTTTTATCATCGTACCATCGCAGCACACGGGTGGTAAAATTTCTAGGGCATCCGTAACACTATGTCGTGGTGAGGCAGCTCACGGGCCTTGTTGGCGACTAATATTATCGCGGATTGTCATGTAATCACTGTAATTTGAAGAAACGGGTATTTGCCAAGGTCAATCTAAATGGGTCGAAAAAACTGGAATTGAAAGTGGTCTGAAACCTACTGCGACAGACATCGATATCCGCGTGATCATTGAAGTGTGACAATGTGAGGCGGGAGACAAGTGGCGAAAACAAAAAAAAGTAACTAAACGTTTATTTTCAAAGATTTCAAAATTTTTGTTACAAAAATAGGTAGACTGATATAATAACACTGTGGCATTTTGTGTGTTGTGGAATGGCCAGTTTTTCGTTTGGTTTCAGAAACAGTGGAAACATGCAGGCAGTCTGGCAACATGAGCCAACAAATTTGGGGGCGTATCCAGGCAATATGATATCACAGCTTGTATTCATTCGACGTATTCGTGGTTCGGCGCATTAACAGGTCAACGAGGCATTGCTGACTTTTTCTTGGTGCTTTCGTGCGTACGTACTGAAGATTACTTTTTTATGTGCATTTTATAGCTAAAATGGCTCACAGATTGTGTAGATAGCCGCTCCTGTGACTGACGACTGCATTCGTTTGCGCACTGACGGCGTGCCTTCGCCTTTCGAGGCGTGAACGTGACAAGCTAACCAACAAGACCCTGTACCCAACGGCTGCCAAAGCTATATTTTCGAAGCTGCTGTCTCGCTGCAGTGGTTTTCAACGATTGGTCAACGTGCGTTTTTGAGCTAATATGCTATTGAGCTCGTGAACAGTTGTCTGACAATTGCCTCAGCAATGTTTCTTGTGCATATTTCAAGCACGTCATTTGGCTAAGAAAACAACATTGCTTCCTCAATCTTTATTTCTGTTCCTTTTCTCTCTCGCATGTATAGTGATACACAATTAGGACGCAATCAAATGCCGTAATAATAAAGGCACGAAGCTCGTAGACAATATGGAAAATTTTAAATTTCGCGCCAAGTATGCCGAAAGTGCGACGTCGCTGCCGCTTCCAAATGTGACTTCACATTTTATTTTTTTTTATTTTTGTTGTCTGCTCCTCATGCAGATGGCGACAGCGGGAGCAAGTCGCCCACTACTGGAGCCATGTATTTTCCATGGAAGTTACCCTACCAGTTTAAATACTTTTTGTATTTGCCACAAAGTTTCCATAAATCGCACTCTTGACCACTCGTCTACCAAACATGCAGAGAAGAGTTTTACTTTTGGGAAGACGTGCTGGTTTTGATCGTATATGAACCCACTGGCGGCTCCCTTCTAATACAATATATGGTGCCATCCCGTATAAATGCATGGAAAGTGCAGTTGTTGGACGTTATTCCATTTCTCGCATCACTTTCGTAAGGGCGCTTTTCTAAGACAAGAAAAAAATATGGCTGTTGAGGATGGCGCTAGATGGCGTTGGCGGTGCAGTTGCTCGCCAATCGGCTGCTGCGAAGGCTACGGCTGTGCGCCCCTTATCTTTCATTTTCCTGGATTGTCACTGAAAGAGTGTGCTTGCCGGATCGTGCTGCTTGGCTGACCATGCACGACGAGGAGCGCTGTTTGCGGAAGGCTGCTGCGGCTCGTGCTCCTCGGCAGGATTTTGTGGTGTGAACGTACTGACGGACAGATGAATAGATGGACCCACGGACCAACAGGCAGAAGCACACATGGACGAATGCATGGACACATTGACCCATTTATCATCTTTCACACTGTGAATATGCTGTATTCCTTACGCATATAAGGCATCATGCTGGTTCTCACTGTCAAGTAACACCGGGTGTTGCAAGTTTGTATGTTTACATCCTCTATGTACAATTACCTTGCTTTCTTCTCCGCAACTCAATAACAAGAATGAGAAGCCGGGAATTACGTGGAGAACGTTCTGAACGATTTCGTTAAATATCGCGAGTACCACGAGCTGATTCTTAAAGACGAAGGGCCTACAGTCTGAGTTTCTGAATTTGAGGTCATTGTCATTACAATGAAAAAAAAACACTGTGTTCACTGCATGCGGAAACCCACAGATGAGTGGGTAATGATTTACACGATGTTTCTGAGCACCAGAATCAGAGCGACCGGTACCAGTGAAGCCCTGCGATTGGCCAGAGTGTCTATCGTATTCAGCAGCAGGCGCCCCACTTTCACGAGAGACTTCAGTATGGTTATCAGCTTAGTCTTTCTCTGACAACTCGTCACCAGCATTGACATTGTAGTTAAGTTGACCTTGGTGTAGCACAGTTTCTTCCCATTTCTTCAGTAAGAGCTGGTAATATCTCAATTACCGACGCCGCGATGTCATAACCCCGCTTTCCATAGTCGGCATTGTCTTTATTTGCGCTTGATCACGAATATGCAGTGAGTGTGGAACAAATGTCTGCAGAGGGTGATAGCTCCTTTACGGTCAATCATACTTTCCGTTTCTGCGGATGTTTGTACCTTATATTGGCGGCAGCGTGTCTATGTGATTATCCGTCAAGGACCATCTACCTCAATATCGGCTGCTCGTTCAGTAAGAGCGGGTATTCTTGAAAGATATTGCATAAGGGCCCAGGATAATAAACTCCTTAAGCTAGATTGTGTGACAGAAAACAAGCCCCATCATCACAATCTACTGCTTACAGCTCTCGACTGCTCAAGAGGGTGGCGGGATGAATGTCCGGCTGCGGAGGCTGCATTTTCAATAGAGGCAAAAAGATGTGTGGCCAGGGTGCCTAAATTTAGGTGTTTGTTGAAGATCCCCGGGTGATCAAAATCGCCGGAGCCCTTGTCTAAGGGCATCACTCATAATGATGTTATTGTTTTAATATGTAAAACCAAGGGTAATCTTATATTGTTGTTGTTATTATTGGCTGAAAGCGCCGTGGGCATAATATTGGCTGTAGACCTACTACCGTCATTCGTGCGATTCTCGAAAATTTTCAGTATTCCCGGGAAATCATTAAAAAGGGTCGTACCACACTTCTAAATGGGCTCACCCAAAAGTAGGTTGTTAGGGGGTCACCTTTTAAGAGATCCTCACACAATGCTTATTGCCAATACACCGAGTGTTTAGCATTGTAGTGTCATCTCTGAGCGACTCTTTAAAAATCAGCACGTCTACGCTTACGATGTCTAAAGCTCATAGAGAACACCAGGAATGGTGTTGACACTTTATGCTATGACTTCATGGCCAATTATTGCAGCTTTTTTGCTTCAACAGAACCTCGAGGGCAATTTAAATGTGAACATAGACTTCAAGAACCTTCTTTCACTCACTGATTCAAATAGTTCTATTAAAAATATTACTTTGCTCACCGAAAATAATAGCTTCAAGAAATATCGTGGGGCATGGCTAATTAAGCAGATTGTGATTATGCTTACCTAAGTAAAAAAACAGAGTTGTGTGCCCTGACAGCCTTCCTGGGACATCACAGTTGGCTGCTTGAAGACGTCTTGAAGCATAATTGAGCTTAAAGCTCAATTCTGCTTCACTGCTCTTGAATTGGAAGCATGCTACCCATTACATAGAGCCTGGTAATATACGATAGGATCGCCGACACTATCCACAGTCGTCCTCATAAAATGCACGTAGTTTTCCACAACTCATGTTTCTCGAATAGAATTATTTATTAAGAAGTATTCACTGTTTGGTTTATTTTGCATTGGGGACACGATATCGCTAAGGCGTGGAACTATATGAGGCGAAGCTTCAAAATATCCAAATTTTCCGAATGTATCCCGAGAAAGAAATACCGATACTGAAGAATACCTCTCAAATATTGCCATGACACTCTTGTGTTTTGAGACTATCTATAACATTTATTAATATAGAAAAAAAGTCACATCTTCATTTTTTATGACATAAAAGCCTGAACCTTCAACACATAAGCATGAGGCGCATTTCTCAAGAATTAATGGTCAAATATAGCTCTGCCTCACTGATGTAGCAATTCTTAACACATGTGCCTGTTTACGCTGAATCTACACTACATTGCTTTGGAATATACCAAAAATCCACCGCTATGAGCTAACTTTATTTCTTTTGCTTTGTTTTTAAGACTCATCTTCATCATCCAATTCACCACAATAATCACATATAATTCGCTGAGTAAGACAAGCCAAGCCCCTAGGATGCTCTGCACTTAATAGGCAGAATAAAGCCAATCCAACAAGCAATACGATCAGCAGAAGTCAAAGCGCACTAGGTTGCTGTAGTTCGGTCCATGCATCCGCCTGTCCGTCCGTTCGTGCTTCTGTCGCTGCGTTATTCTATGCGTCCATCCGTCCGTTCATGCTCGAACCGGACACACTGGCAGATGACAGAAGGACGCGGCCAGTGGATGATTGATGGCTTGCTGATAAGAAGTATGATACGCGCAAGGCAGCGGCGGCTCGCATTCGAAGAAGGAACTCCGATGGCCGAGCGTGCAAGAAAATACGAATCACGTCACACGAAGACGTTGGCGATCGCGTGTTTGTCAGTGGGTCCGTACGATAGTGGGTGCAGTGTAGTAAAATAAAAGCTGTTCGGGCGCACACGCGTTCAGAAGGTCGGCTGATGGATAAGGCGGCACAGCAGCGCGTGCGCAAAGCGGTGGCGGCTGGCGCTCGAAGACGGAACCGCGATGTACGAGCGCGCTATGAAGAAGCGGGCCGTGAAGCTGCGCGGTGGCGACAACAAGATTCCGGCGTACGAGAACGGGAGGCCGATGCGGCGCGGCAGCGGCGTGCGGACCGAGCTTCGCCCCTCTCTCCATCACTCACCCCATGGTTATGTTGCAATTTTTGCCTTTTTTCCGTTTCTGGCACGTTTCTTGAATCTGAATTTTAATTTCCACAATCTTCTCCGCCTAGTTTTTTTCACTTCTATTTTCTCTTGTTCTCATAGTTTCTCTCGCAGTATTTTTTTGTCAATTTCAATTCTTTTTTATATTTGTGTTCGTTCTCTTACCGATCCTAAGTATTGTATGCCACGCCGGCCAATTCTATGAAGTTGTTTTTGAATCGAAGCAGACGATGAATAACAGGACATGGTGCAATGAATCTATAAATAGAAAGCGTGCCAATCAATGGTTCTTTCGAATGTCTTTGCCCTTTTTTCTTTTTTTTTCCTTTTTATTGTATGTCACGTATCACTTTTCTCTGATTTCTCGCTCTCTCTTTTTTCAGGTAGCATTGTATTTTAAAATTTTGCTTCCGAGCTACAGTGTTGCCTATCCCTGTCGGTGGTATGAACCATGATTTTTTACGCGATCGACATAACAAAACTTTATGTTGGGTCTGCATAAAGTGAACGGAAGCTTGACCGTCTTGCTGCGCAATGCAACAATACCTCCAAATAGATTTTTGATCTGTGTATTTACTCTTAGATGGCAAATTGAAACCGTGAACGTCAAAGAATATTCGCCCTTTCACTGCCACATTTTTCAAAACTGCCTTCACCACTTTTGAGAACAACCGAAATATTTAACTTGGCGCGATACACCAGTACTGGCAATGAATACATGTGTAAATATATTGATCAGGCGTATTTATATAACAGAGCAAGGACCACAATGTCTAACGCAAGCTTGTACAGTGACCACGCAATGTCGCAGAGAAGATGTGTCAGTCGCCAATTTTAACGCCTTCTGTCGAGCATTTAAGGGGGCCATATCGTAAACCTTTCTCACAATAATTGCAGAATTTTTCGCTCAACGAAATGTTCGTATATATAGCCTGCGTGCTCCTCCCTCACCCTTGGATATTTTTTATTGTAAATGTCCTCAAAAAGAACGTTTGAAGCTCGCAGTTTCGAGATGTCTTGATAGAGCTATCAGCAGCTCCAACTACAACACTTCGAAATGTACCCAGCATGCTACCGATACCTCGAGTGCATCTTTCCGCTTTTTTGGTTCATTCTTTGTACTAAGTGCTGGTGAGTAGAGTGGGGAGAAATAATTCGTCAGCTGCCATCCCGTAATGAGATCACGTAATACATAACGCGAAACGGGCCAAAAAAAATGAAAAATGGGTTCACACTCGCCGTAAGACAACAGGTGCAACTGGCGAGTGTTCCTATATTTTAATGCAGATATATACCCTGTATAGTGGACGGGAATACGGCTGCCACCGCAGCTCCCTTATAGAGCATCGGGCCCGTTATTTGAATGTCGCAGGTTCAGACTCTGCCGGTTTCAAGTATCCTCTCGTTCATATAACTGTTTTCCCATTTACGTGGCAATTCCTTATAGTAAGATTATTGTATTTGGGATCTCACTTTTATTGTGTCTGACGAAGAAAACGAATGCTTAAATTTACAATTTTTTTATTTTGGCTTCCAAGTACTACGTGTTTCACATTAAAACGCGTTAATTTGAAGTGGTGTGGGACTATGCAAGTGTTTTAGATAAGCGCAGTTCGAATTCGAGGGTGGATGCTAAAAAAATAGACTTCGCACTACACTTGAGGACTTAAGCTACGGCAGGCACGTCGAAACGCATTATCTCGAATTAGAAGCTGTTACGCATTCGTGGTCGATGAATTCGTAAATTCAGTTCATTAGGCTCTGACAGTGAAAAAGAGTTTATTGATTTGTCTGTGATATGCCAGAAACAAGCATTGGTAAGCATACACGAGAGTATTTAGCCGTGATGTCAATATTCATGACGAATATTTACGCTCCAACTGACGTTTATTTTTGTGGCAGCTGTAAAACTTTCAAAGTTGAATGTAATCAGTAAATGTCGTTCGATTGTTTTTCTTCGGTCAAGATTCTATGAGCATCGTATGCAGCTTTCTCGAAACCATCTGCGCAGCGTCTGAATTGTCATGTACAAGAAACTCCTCCTGTTTGTTATTCAATTTTTCTACCAGACTTCTCCGTCGTAATAAAAACGCAGCTTTGAAGGATTGCGGTAAGTAAGTCATTTCACCAAGTGAATCATGTATTAGTTGATGATGGACAACTTGATTATCAGTATAGGAGATAAAATAATGGCAAATAAAAACAGGTACAACTATACAATTTACGCGCTTGGGACAACTACATGCGAAGCTCAAAGCACGTCCTCATCTGTCATTTTCAGAACAACGTGAACAAATGAAATTCACATTGCAGTACGTCACCCAACGCCCAGTCATGGTGAATTTATCTACAAGAAGCTAATGCAATTGAAAAAGAATTTTTTGACAAATCCTTCACTGATGTCGGCACAATCTCGATCGCTTAATGTAGAAGGGATATAAATGTAATCTTAACATGACTGAATGAAGTGAGAACATTTACCAGAGGCTGTTAATCACAAATAATTTACTGCTGTCAACACAGAAATCTCCCCTGACGATCACTGTTTCAGTACATAATGTTTTGCCGGAGCTGTCGATGAGCTAGTCATGTAAAGGTATTTCATGACCAGAAAAAAAAAACCCTTGCATGCACTACTTAAATAATTGATGCGATTAACTACAGAGCTTCTTAATTCCAAATTATTTCGTTCCGTAGTGTAAGCAAGTAGAGCGTCTATCTATCTATCTATCTATCTATCTATCTATCTATCTATCTATCTATCTATCTATCTATCTATCTATCTATCTATCATTCTATCTATCTATCTATCTATATATCTATCTATCTATCTATCTATCTATCTATCTATCTATTTATCTATCTATCTATCTGTCAAGCATCTTGCATATCGTAGCTCTTAATATGACGCTGATAACGAGGGATTAACAAAATTAGTATGAAAAGGTAAAATGGTTTGATGAAGACTACTGAATGGGCACGACATGAACGATGTCACATTTCTGTCGCGTACGTCATCAAACACTCTCAAAAAACCAGTGGCACATACACCCGGAGTGGGTATGTGCCACTGGTATGGGGGTATGTGCACAGCAGTTCGACAGTTTATGTCTAACGAGCAACGGCGAGAAAACGCTTACGTATTTGAAATGCTAGATCTCTAAGAGAACGCGTACATCAGCAGCGTTGATCGAATGAATGCAATGAGTAAATGGCACGTTAAGGTCAAAACAGTAGCAGTGTCCAGGGCTACTATCTTTGCGACCAGCATTGCTTTATATCTGGTCACTGCTTCTGGTGTTTCAAATATGCATGTCGCTGTTAACATCATTACGCAACTGTAACACACTCGCGCCTCTTTGTCTTTCTTTGCTGCATTCCCTACACAGCAAACAAGTTTGCATTCTTAATGTTGTTTTGCCGTGTCTGTAACCACCACCCTTTCTTTTAACGATAAAGATGTTTTGAGAAATTAGTGCACCGAATGCATGGGCGCTTTTACGCATCAAAACATCCTTTTTCTTAAAGGTTCTATCAACATCCGAACCCCCTACACCTTAAATAAATTGTTACTACACCCTTACAAGTTCAAATATAAAGGCGCCATCACACCCTCGCACCCGTATATAAAAGATGTTATTACAGCTTGAAATCTTTAATGAAGCGCTGCATAACAGCATTTGCTGAGAAGCCGTGCGTGTTCATGGTGTTTCTTGGTCGTGTATATTAGTGGCTCTTGTAGGGTAGTACTCACATGAGGCCCTCTTGCTTGAAACACCAACTGTTCTAAATTAGTTATTGCATAACATGCATCTAGGTTCCCATGAAGGAGCCGTCACACCGTGACTCAAGATATTACAGCTTGCAGCCACAAAATATTACAAACTGCACCATATGCTGTATGCCACTTACTACCAGACAGGACGTAGAAGGGGGGTTTACTTCGTTGTAAAGATAATCGTCCATATTTGTCCGTGTGATACAGGACTGCATAAAGCTGTGTCCCAGCTTTCTTCAGCACTTTCTTGTCACATTTATTGCATGTTTAGGAACAGAGAACTCCAGATAAATCCTGTAAATTAGGAGCGCATTCAGGTAGGTTTCTATTATTGGCCTTACCTTAATAGCCTGAGCTCTGTTTAGTTTATTGTATAAATGGAGGAAGACCCTGCGTACAACCTAGAAATGTTTCCTTATCTTGTTGTGTGAAAGAAGGTGATCATTTCATTCTAAAACCTCAAAACTATGCCCCTTGGGGATGCATATATATATATATATATATATATATATATATATATATATATATATATATATATGCCGCAACGAGCGAGTTCACGTATAAACACTTGTTATTATTCAAGAAGCGTTAGTCGCAACAAGCTGGTTCAGGCAGGAACCCGGTAAGCACGAGCCAAACGGACATCATCGTCTTCTTTCACGCAGGCCCAGAGCTGGCGGCGCCACTATGCTCCTGTTCAATTACTCCCCGCGCTGAAAGGAGCCAACCTGGCGACCAAGGAAAATGACACGACAGAGGGGTCTTAGGACGGTTTGAGGCGTGATACGTGTACTGTTTCCCACCCACGGCAACGTTAGTCCGAAGGTGAATCAATGGGCTGAACTTCATAGTTGACAGAAGATGTTTGTTGCACCACATGGTAGGCACCTCGGTATTTCGACGAAAGCTTTGGTGAAAGACCGGGAGGGGTAGACAAGACCCAGAGCCAAACTAACATTCCTGGGACACTAGACGCAAAGGCATCGGGGTCAGTTTTTAAGCGACATTGGTCTTGCGGGGTAAGCGAGCGAGCCAGTAGACGACACTCTTCGGCATAAGCATCTTCTTCGGAAATAGGCGTCGCTTCGGAAACATCATGTCTGTAAAGGATAATGGTGTCCATGGAGCATGATGGTTCACGTCCGTACAGGGGGGGGGGGAAGGAGAAAAGCTGGTGGTTGTTTGTGGCGTAGAGTTGTATGCGTACGTGACAAAAGGGAGCACTTGGTCCCAAGTAGTGTGGTCGTCAGACGCGTACATGACAAGCATATCTCTAAGGGTACGATTAAAGCATTCTGTGAGCCATTGCTTTGAGGATGATATGCCTAGGTTTTCCGATAGACAGTGCGACATTCCTTGAGCAGCTCGTCGATGGCGTTTGAGAGAAACAGGCGTCCACGGTCACTCAGCTATTCAAGAGGTGCACCATGTCGCATAATGAGACGGTGAAGAAAAAAAGAAGCGACATCTTTCGCACTGGTAGCAGGCAGCGCGGATGTTTCAGTGTTGCGTGTCAAATGACCGACGGCAAAGATAGTCCACTGTTTGCATCAAAACGTGTTGGGTAGAGGACCATATATATCAATTCCGACGCGCCCGAAGGGTCTTGCTGGGCAGGTTAAGGGTCGCAACGTGCTAGCAGTGCTGCGAAAAGGCGTCTTGTGGCGTTGACACGTGTGCATCACCGAACGTACTGGGGAACGTACTCGCGAACGTGCCAATACATGCCGCGCCAGAAGTATCTTAGACGAAGGTGACAGCAAGTCTTGAATACTCCATCATGGGCACACTTGGGGTCGCCTTGACAGGCAGTGCAGATGTACGAGCGCAAATGACGAGGGATGACAAGGAGCCACCTACGGCCATCCGTCTCGTAATCGCGGCTATACAACAAGCCTTCACGGAGATCAAAGTGTCTTGCTTGACGAGAAAGGGAGCGTGAAGTCGATTCTGACGAACTGTGAGAAAGGACGTCGAGCAGAGAATCGGTCAGGGATCCTTGCGCTGCTGGGCTGGCATGTCGGTGATGCTCAACGATGACGAATCGCAGATGGCAGTTGGTAAGCACGGGATAGGGTATCGGCGTCATAATGTCTGCGTCTTGAGCGATAAATAACACGGATGTCGTACTCCTGAAGGCATAAAATTCCAACGATTGAGGCGGTCAGTAGGGTATTTCATGGACCCTAGCCAGTATAAGGCATGGTGATCTGTGGCAACATCAAACTCGCGTCCGTAAGGGTAAGTGCGAAATTTTCTTATAGCACAAATGATAGCCAAGCACTCTTTTTCCGTGACGGAATAGTTTGACTCGGCCTTCGTTAGGGTACGGCTGGTATAAGCGACAGCGTACTCATCGCAGCCATCCTTGCATTGAGCGAGAATGGCACCGAGGCCGACACCTCTAGCATCCGTTTGAATTTGAGTATATGTATTGGGATCGAAGTGGCGGAGAACTCCATGGCGGAGACGTTAGTAGCCGGCGCCGCGTCTTGAATGCATCACCGCAATGGGAATTGCAGTAAGAGAAATCCGCGCTACTGGAAAGAAGCTAAATTAGGGGGCAATTATATAGGCAAAGTTGCGATTGAAATGACGAAAATACGAGCACACGCCTTCAAAACTACGGAGCTCCTTCATGGTAGTAGGCTTGGGGTACTCGGTAACGACACGCCGTTTGGCAGGGTCTGGAGATATTCCTTCTTTTGAGGTGAGGTGGCCAATAAATACAAGTTTGCGGGAGCCAAAATAACATTTTTTGAAGTTCAGTTGCAAACCAACTACCGTAAGTCACTGGTGAACTTGTTCCAGACGGGTAAGATGAGTTTCGAAATGTGTAAAAAATACAATTATGCCATCCAAATAGCAAAGACAGATGTGCCATTTAAGTCCCCTAAAGACACTCTTCATAATCCTTTCAAAAGTCACAGGCGCATTGCAAAGACCAAAGGGCATTACATTAAATTCATATAAGTCGCCAGGGGTCACAAACGCCGTTTTCGGATGGTCCGGTTCGGCCATTGGCACTTACCCTTATCTAGAATGCAGATCCAGTGAAGAGATTAACTCCGCACCTTGAAGGCCATTGATTGATATGTGGGGTTTAACGTCCCAAAACCACTATATGATTATGAGAGACGCCGTAGTGGAGGGCTCCGGAAATTTCGACCACCTGGGGTTCTTTAACGTGCGCCCAAATCTGAGCACACGGGCCTACAACATTTCCGTCTCCATCGGAAATGCAGCCGCCGCAGCCGGGATTCGAACCCGCGACCTGCGGGTCAGCAGCCGAGTGCCTTAGCCACTAGACCACCGCGGCGGGGCCACCTTGAAGGCAATCCAAGGTGTCATGAATGCGTGACAGGGGATAAACATCCTTGAGTGTGATCCTGGTCAGTGGACGATAACCCTCGCAATACCTAATGGAGCCATTCTTTTTTCGCACGAGAACCCCTGGCAAAGCCCAAGGACTGTGTGAGTGTTGAATAACACCACGTTGCAGCATCTCTTCGACGTGTTGAGTGATGACGTCACACTCAGCCCGAGAGAGGTGGTCGAGGCGCTGCCGAAACGGGTTATGATGGCCAGTGTCGATATGGTGAGCAACAAGTGACGTGCTTCGCAACGGAGGTTGTCCGTGGTCGAAGGAGGCGCGGAAACGGTCAAGTAGTTGAGCGAACGAATTGCGCTGGTCTTGCGTAAGCCCGGTGTCCACGGCACGCAACAGAACGTCTTCATCAGGTAGGGAGGGTGCGGTGCCAGCTTTGACACCATCCACGGACATCAGCGCCATATCAAAAGGGGCACCGAAAGGAAAGTTGTCATCATAAGTGTTAAGAAGCCCAATGCATTCGCCATGCAATAAGGTAGTGAAACAGGAGAACGGATTGCACACGTACACGGCACTGGAACCATCTGCAAGCGTTATGATGGCAAACGGGACAAGGTTTCAGCGACGAGCCCATTCTTGCGATGGCATTAAGAGGGCAGTTCAACCAGGGACGGAATCGCAAAAAATAGACACCACGGCAACCAAAAAAGCAGAGATGACGACGTCAGCGGTGACGACCACCTTTTTGGGTGAACAAGGATGATTTATGAATGCCGTGCTTACTGGAAACAAAACGACTTGAGCACGAGCGCAGTCGACAACCGCATGATTAGCGGAAAGAATGTTCTATCCCAGGATGATTTCATGAGACGCATGCGGAAGGACGACAAATTTAACGATGTAAAGCACTCCTTAAATAAAAAAACGAGCAGTGCATGTGGCAGAAGACTGAACGTGCTGCGAACTCGCCGGGCGTTAAGAAATATCAACCAGTGGAGTTGTCACTTTGTTCAGTTTGCGTCACAACACTTCAATGATTACACAAGTAGCAGCCGCTCTGTCGACAAGAGCAGGTGTGGCGAAACCGTCCACAAACACGGCAATCTCGTTAAGAGGCGAAAGATGAGGCCTTGGAAATTTCGTCGGTGGCGCAGCGCTTGTCTCAGGAACAGCGACTGTTAGTTTTCTTACGGGGCGTGGTTGGAACGGCGAAGAAGAGTGGAAGGAGACCGAAGATGGGGCAAAGGAGATCGACGTAGGATGAATCTGGTCGACGTAAGCGTGGGTCAGGTGCATCAGTTGTCACATGCGATTCTGATTGCCGAGGGATGTTGCCGGATTGCTGAGCATCTTTAAGTAGTATCTACGGCGACGACAGTAGAGCGCGACATGCCCTGGAATACCGCAGTTGTAGCAGACGGGCTGGTTAGCCGGAGTACGCCAAGAGATTACAGGTGCTCGAGGAGGCGAGAAGGGCCAATTTACCGGAAAAACCGAAACTGCTGTCCTGTAGTAATTAGTGGCTGGACTGTGTGAAGAGACCGGCGGTTGGACAGGAGATTGGTGGATGGCTTCTGCATAAGCCCGCGGTGCAGTAACTGATATTGGGTGCGCGGGCGAAGGGAGAGCCTCGGCAACTTTCGTCTTAATAGCACGACGAAGTGAGTGGTGAAAAGCTGTGGGGGTCTCGTTAATTGTGCCCACAAGAGAGAGCTGTCAAACAACTTCCTCCCAGATGTACTGTTGAGTTTGGAGATCAATACGTTGTAGTCGGGACCACTGCTTTTGCACTCCGAAGCCGAAAGAACCACTGTTTGCGTATTAGCGCGACGTGTAAAATTCGCTGATTGCGCAGCTCATCAACACTTTGACCGAGCTGAATCACGGCCGTGACGGTTTGTGGGTTTTTGGCCACAAGCATATGCCTTTCACTATAATGCCACGTTCCATTCCCCAAGTTTTGTTATCGTTCGAAACACTACACATCATGATATGTGGGGTTTAACGTCCCAAAACCTCCATTTGATTATGAGAGACGCTGTAGTGGAGGGCTCCGGAAATTTCGACCACCTGGGGTTCTTTAACGTGCACCCAAATCTGAGCACACGGGCCTACATTTCCGCCTCCATCGAAAATGCAGCCGCCGCAGCCGGTATTCGAACCCGCGACCTGCGGGTCAGCAGCCGAGTACCTTAGCCACTAGACCACCGAGACGGGGCGAAAACACTACACAATTCTCAGCGCAAACCGCGCCTGCAGTTTTCGAGAAGCTGCCGGACTGTAGTAGATCATTTCGATAAGATCGCGCCCACTCTATGAACTGTACAGATTTTTCTGGAACCTACGCCGCTGCCAGCGATTACGCTAGAACATTCGATGGCAAGAGTATAAATGCCGATGCGCTTTACCGCTTGTCAGTTGTTGATCGACGGCCGACGCTCCGTTCGCTGCTATCAGTCCAAGACTGCTACTGTAGTCCGACTTTCCGTTTACTGGGCACAGGTTTGCCCAAATAAACAATTTATTATTCGACTCGCAGTGTGCTCCATTCGTCCACGTCACGACCCACGTGACATCTGGTGGAGGATGTCTGCCACCGGAGTACGGGCTTTTACTGGACAATAATTGATTGATATGTGGGGTTTAACGTCCCAAAACCACTATATGATTATGAGAGACGCCGTAGTGGAGGGCTCCGGAAATTAAAACCACCTGGGGTTCTTTAACGTGCACCCAAATCTAAGCACATGGGCCTACAACATTTCCGCCTCCATCGGAAATGCAGCCGCCGCAGCCGGAATTCGAACCCGCGCCCTGCGGGTTTGCAGCCGATTACCTTAGCCACTAGACCACCGCGGCGGGGCCTTTTACTGGACAAGGCTCAGAAAACCAAGACGTTGACGTCGACCACGGCGACCATGTCAACGCCGGTTGCACCTGCACCATTCCTGCTCTGGCAACCCAAAGAGCCGCCAACTTTCCGTGATTCACCACTGGAAGACCCGGAAAGCTGGATTGAAAGGTTCAACCGCGTTGCTGCCTTCAATGGCTGACGGATCAGAGCAGACCCGGCTGCCGTGCGGGCACGCTCGCTAACGCTGTCCTGTTTTTGCTGCAGAGAAAGCTAAGGAAACTGTCTTCAACTGTATGCACGCTAACGGGGTCTTCGGCAGCTGTGTACTACTGCGGCTGCGCAAGTCTATGACTGACGTCACCACTTCGACGCATGGCGGGATCACCGTGCTACCAGCGCTAGTCAGGGGGGCGTTTCCGGAGGGCTTATAAAAGAAGACAGCACCGTTATAAAAAAAGACAGCACCGTTCGACTGGCATCAGAGCAGATCCGGCAGCCGTGCGCGCACGCTCGCTAACGCTGTCCTGTTTTTGCTGCAGGTAGGCATCCTGTATTCATTACCTATGTAGGAAATAAAGCTTTTGACTAGAATGGCTGTTGGTCTGCTCTGGTGCCATCCGCTGTTTTCAGTGCTTTATTGATGTTTTCATTTAAACGTTGGGCTGTGCATTTACCATGGCTGGAAAGAGCGTCGTGTAGGACACCGACAATAATGCGTTAGTGACCTTCACGAGGGCTTTGTGTGATAAAGCCCCTAACAGCATAAAGGAGGTGGTGAAAGTGTTACTGGAAATGACCATTAAATTTACCGATGCAATGAATGATCTCAGGTTAGAAATGAAGAATCTTGATTCCTCGAACAATAGCATAAAAGCTGAGCTATCATCAGTAAAGATGTCAATGAACTTTGTTAATACAAGTCTTAATACAAGCTTTCAAGAAATTAAGGAGGAACTCAAATCGCTTCGACAAGAACTTGCAGAAGTGAAGAAAGAAAATGCTGAGATTCTGAAAACAAATAAGCCCAACCGCGGTGGTCTAGTGGCTAAGGTACTCGGCTGCTGACCCGCAGGTTGCGGGTTTAAATCCCGGCTGCGGCGGCTGCATTTCTGATGGAGGCGGAAATGTTGTAGGCCCGTGTGCTCAGATTTGGTGCACGTTAAAGATTCCCCGGTGGTTGAAATTTCCGGAGCCCTCCACTACGGCGTCTCTCATAATCATATGGTGGTTTTGGGATGTTAAACCCCACATATCAATCATGAATCATTGAAACCAAATAGGAAATTGAACAGTGAAATACAGGTAATTAGGAAAGATCCATCAGAACTAAAGCAGTACGAAAGAAAGAACAATGTTGAAGTGAAGGGTGTTCCGCTTGCGAAAAACGAACACATACTCGACACGATTGCGAAGGTTGCCAAATGCTTGCGCAATGAACACTCCAGCAAAGAAATTGAGGCTGCGCATCACGTTCCCACAAAAAAGTGGCACGCCCCCAAATATTGTCGTCCGATTCGTGTCACGGACTTCGAGAGACAACTTTCTGAGAGCAGCTAAAAAGCACCGCCTTAACACTTCAATGCTTGGTTTTGAAAATACCACGCCGGTGTATGTGAACGAACACTTGTGTGCAGAGAACAAAGTCTTGCTGGGTAAAGCCATATAGGTAAAACTAGAGAAAAACTGGAAGTTCGCATGGGTATCCGATGGAAAAATACTAATGCGTAAAAGTGAGAACTCCCGAGTACTACCTGTGTCATGTATTGATGACCTTAATCAAATGAACTAACCTCTTTTTATGGTCTGGTCTCACACATCGAACCCGAAAGGAAGTATAACTCTTTTCCACTGTAATACACGCAGTATAAGAAAAAATTTTAATCTTCTTCTCTCGTCTATCTCGCGGCATGGCGAACATTATGACGTACTATCAGCTTCAGAAACATGGCTGAAACATGATGAAACTGTTGACATACCTGGCTATAAATTGATATCGCATCCACGTGCATCTAACTCTCGCGGTGGAGGCGTTGCTTTTTTCGTAAAGAATGGACACCGCTTATCTTTACTATCTGAATTCACATGCAGCCTCCCATATATAGAAGCACTTTTTGTAAAGATAGAATGCTCCGTTGCTGTTGGTGTGGTGTATCAGCCGCCAAAGGCCGATACTAGCTGTTTTTTTATAAATTTGAGGGAATTTTGTCTACCCTGGCAAGGAATGGTCGTACCAGGGTTATTATTCTTAGGGATATAAACATTGATACCTTTAGTGCTAGTAATAAGGACTACGCTTACCTTATACAATCATATAATTTCCGCAATCTGATCACTGCGCCTACTCGAGTAAAAAGTACAACAGAAACTATGTTGAACCATGTCCTCACAAATATTCCTAACAACATAACTGCAGGTGTTCTTAATGAGCCTGTCATTAATCACAAGCAAATTTTTGTCACTGTGGATGGAGGACCTATAATAAATCATCAGAGGAAGGTTACTTCTTATAGAATTGATTACTCAAAGGTTTGTTATTTCTTAAGCTCTTTTAGATGGCATGAAGTTTATCATGATGAGGTAGACCAGGAGTTTGCTAATCTAATTATTGTTATTACAGAAGCCGTACATACCTAAAAAAAGTGATCTGTAAACGCTCATATGAAACACCAATCTGTCCTTGGATGACCCAAGGTTTATTAGGGGCGCTTAAGGCTAAAGAGTACTGGTATCATAAGTGGAAACGTGATAAGCACAATGCTCATCTACTACATGAGTATAAAACTGCTCGTGACAAATCAGTAGCCATGTCACGTGAATGTAAAAAAGAATATTATTCGATGCTCATTGAGCAAGCCTCCGGTAACTCGCGCAAAACTTGGCAAATAATAAACGAAGCGATCGGGCATACTCGCGCTGAAAAAACCCTACCCGACAATGTCACTGAGGACTGTGTCAACGACTTAAATAGTTATTTTACGAATGTTGGTCCTTCGTTAGCCAAAATGCTGCCTATTCCTAAAAAAACGCTGTATGAACCAACGTCCTTACCAAATAGCTTCGTTATAAACAATATGGAGAAGAAATAATTCTGCTTATTGTGATAAAACTAGTAATTAGCAAAGCGCCGCGTCATGACGAGATTCCAGCGCGCGTTATAAAAGAGAACATTGATTTATTGGAGAAGTATTATGTAATCTATTCAACCACTCATTATATGGCGGTCCATACCCATCAATACTCAAGATAGCCAAAGTCACCCCTATTTACAAAGAGGGAGATAGGTCCAATCCTTCTTGCTACCGCCCGATCTCTGTACTGAGTGTACTTAACAATTTCTTCGAAAAAATAATTTCGAAACGTATGCTTTCCGTTTTGAACAAATATCATGTGTTATGTCCGCAAAAACACGGCTTCCTGCCAATGCGCTCTACAAGCACAGCAGTGCTCACACTAAGCCAAGTTTTAAATACCGCCCTGCCAGATAAGAAATTCGCCGCAGTGGTTTTTCTGGACCTTAGAAAAGCGTTCGACACAGCAGACCATGACATGTTACTTTACAAATTACGTAGATATGGTTTTCGCAACACTATTTTGAATTTTTTTCAGAGTTACCTTCAAGGTCGACAGCAGATGGTAGTTAGCAGTAACATTACTTCTTCTCTCCAGTCCATTCAAACAGGTGTGCCACAAGGTTCCATATTAGGTCAGTTACTTTACCTACTATACATAAATGGCTTGCCTCTAGTACTAACAACTGCCGAGATGCTTATGTATGCTGACTACACTGCCCTAATTATTACCGACAAAAATCTGTCAGACATAGATGAACAGATGAATACTCAACTAGCTAAGCTTGCCGATTGCTTAACATCAATGCCAAAAAACAAAATATATGTTATTCCACTCCCGTACTAATCGTACTCCTCATGATATACAACTCTACATCGATAATTTCTCTCTGGAATGTACTGATTTTTTTACTTACCTAGGTATTGTTTTAGACAGCTGTTTCAATTGACAGAGTCAAATAGAACCAGTCAGCTCGAAGCTAGCTTCGAGTTGTTACGCCCTTTTGCAAACACGTTATTATTTTGCACTACAGTTTTGCGCACTTTGTATTTTGCTTTAGTTAACTGCCACCTTCTGTACTGTGTAGAGTCCTTGGGTTCGACGTATGACTCTTATCTTGAGCCAATACGACGGCTGAAAAAATGGGCTATACGTACAATTACTTTCTCCCTTTACTACGAACATAGCAAACCACTTTTTTCTAGGTTAAAGATCTTATCATTTGATTTTGTGCGGGAACTAAAATTAGCTACATATATTAACAGTGTCGTTAGGAACAATGAACCATTCCTAATTTCATTACTGTGTATTCCCCGACGCCAAACGAGGAACCAAACTTTTAACAACTTCAGTATAGCCCCATAAAAAAACGCCTATAGCAAACGTCTACTACAAAATACCAGAGTGAAGGTTTGAAATGGCATACTGCATCATATAAAGAATACCCAGAACTTTTCCAGTTCAGTAAAAAAATACTACTTTGAAGCAATTTCCTCTGCTTGAGTTGACTGATACTTTAGGTTGTAATTTTTCATTATGTATATATGTTGCCCTTTATGTGTTTAGTGTTTTTTTAAAGATGTTTCAATACTCGTGTTCTCTATATTAAGCCATATAGGAGAACTACCATTGATTCTTGCAACTACAAGAATCATTCTTCAGTTCTGTACGCCACTAATCACCAAATATTTGTGTTTACTACAAGTTATGCACTTTCCCTTTTTTCTATGTTCAATCGAATTCATGTGACTGTTGTTAGCAGATAAACATTACTTCTTTTATACCAAATTTGAACTATTTACTTCTGTTTATTTTTAATTAGAACTATTACAGTTTTCGTTAGGTATACTTTCAATGGGACCCGCACTAGCCTTTGGCTAAGGGACCCTACAGTTTGTGCTTATTTTGTATAAGATATGAGTGCAATAATGATCATTCATTCATTCATTCATTCAGTGACTGGACAGACGATGACAAGCTCCGGCATGTGTATTTCGCCTTAGAGGATGCTGCTCGGACCTGGTTGGAGAATCAAAACCGACGCCTTACAACGTGGGATGTCTTTAGCGCCAGGTTTTTCACCACTTTCGTAAGTGTGGTGCGTAAGGAAAAGCCCGCAGCTCTCCACGAAACCCGGATGCAGATGCCAAATAAAAGCGTTGCGCTATTCACGAAAGACTTGATTAAACTCTTCCGCCACGCTGACTCCGACATGTCCGAGGAGAAGAAGGTCCATCTGCTCATGCGAGGAGTAAAGCAGGAACTCTTCGCCAGCCTGATCAGAAACCCGCCAAAGACAGTCACCGAATTCGTTTCTGAAGCATCTACGATAGAGAAGACGCTCGAGATGCGCACGCGGCAATATAGCCGTAGCTTCTCGTCTACAAGCTACGCCGGCATATAAGCGCTAGGAACCACTGACTTGCGTTAGACGATCCGAGCGATCGTGCAAGAGAAGCTGCAAAAAGTACTTCCTTCAACGCATCCTCATGTGAAATCCATCGTGGATGTCGTACGTCAGGAGATCCAGCAATCGCTGGGCGTTCCTCAGCCTCAAGAGCCGCAGCTGCAAGCCATGAGCTATGCTGCTGCAGCCCGCCGTCACGCCCCTCCTCTACGCGCCGACCCATCGCCGACCCATCGCAAAACGCCGACCCATCGCACTTACGTCGCCAGACGCCAATGCTGCCACCACCCCCACCGACGACCTACCGTTTGCCAGCGGGCCAACGCAGTGCGCCGAGGAAAACCGACGTTTGGCGCTCCCCTGACCACCGCCCACTGTGCTACCACTGCGGCGAGGCCAGGCACACTTACCAGCGTTGCCTGTACCGACAGATGCGACTGCGTGGCTTCGCCATCGATGCACCACGTCCACAGCCAGGGGAACTGCCACGTGACATCGCTGACTACCTGACAGGAACTCAGTGGACACCACGAAGCGCTTCCCGTTCGCCGTCGCCCAGCCGCCGAACGTCACCGCACCACCGGCAATACCCTGGCCTAACACGGGGCCGGTCTCTTAGCTCGTATCCGGGAAACTAAAGGCGGCAACCAATGTAGGTGCCCTTGCTGTGCGACGAACTCCCCAAGATCCTCCGACGACGACGACGCTGCAACGGAGCTTTCCGAAGACAACGCAAACCAGGCAAAGCCCTGACAGCGAAACCTCACTTACTGAAGGTGACCTGACGACGCAACATGGAAGCAGCGGAACAAGCCGACGCAGCCATGACCTGACGCCACGCCCTAATTTTAACGCGAGACGCTGAACTAGCGACCTCGACGTTCTTATCGACGGCCACAGTGTGACCGCTCTCGTAGATACTGAAGCCGACTATTCCGTCATCAGTGGGCCGTTCGCCGCGAAGTTGAAGAAAGTTAGAACAGCTTCGGAAGGCCCTGAATTCCGCACAGCCGGAGGTCATCTCATAACGCCTGCAGGAATCTGCACAGCGAGAGTCACCATTAAAGGCCGTATTTATCCTACAGACTTCGTGGTCCTACAGCGCTGCTCGAGAGATGTCATTCTTGGCGTGGACTTCTTAAGCCTCCACGGTGTTGTCATCAACCTAAAAACAAAGCCGATAACGTTTTCCACAGAAGACGCCCTACCACCGCGCACGCCATCAGAAAATCATGCATTTGATGTGCTGGAAGAACAAGTCACCATTCCACCTCACTCAAGCGTCATTATTTCAGTCGGTGCTCCCAAATTACCTGACTTGAAAGGCGTCCTTTAAGGCAGCCAGCATCTGTTGCTCACCCGAAATATTTGCGTCGCAAGAGAAATCGCAGAGCTGCGGGGAAGCAAAGGAATGGTTATGCTCACGAATTTCAGAAATGAGTACAAACATGTGAACAAAGGAACAACGGGCGCATACATCGAAGAAATTGTCGAAGCCACCAGTTCTTTCGCCCTCGCCAATTCTGCGGAACCTGCTCAGAGGAACCAAGACCCTCCCATAGCTTTCGATGTCAATCCCAGAGTTCTGAATTATAAGCAAGAACTGCTCAAGGCCCTGCTCCTGCAATACGAAGATTGCTTTTCGTCGTCACCAAAAATCCGGCAGACCCCAATCACGAAACACCACGTGATAACCGAAGAAAATGCCAGAGCACTCCTTCAGAGTCCGTATAGGGTTTCGACGCGGGAACGTGAGGCCATAAAGAGACAAGTTGAAGAAATGCTGTGGGATGACTTTATCCTGCCGTCCAAGAGTCCATGGGCATCCCCCGTGGCGTAAGTGAAGAAAAAGGATGGGACCCTACGTTTCTGCGTCGATTATCGCCGCCTGAACAAAATCACAAGAAAGGACGTGTATCCTCTCCCATGAATAGACGACGCACTTGATCGGCTCCATAACGCCAAGTACTTTTCGTCAATGGACCCAAAGACTGACTATTGGCAAATCGAAGTCGACAAAAGAGACCGAGAGAAGACGGCGCTTATAACACCAGACGGCCTCTTTGAGTTTAAGGTGATGCCCTTCGGTCCTTGCTCAGCGCCTGCAACTTTTCAACGCGTTATGGATACAGTACTGGCAGGATTGAAGTGGCAGACTTGTTTTGTGTACTTGGACGACGTCGTCGTGTTTTCCTCGAGTTTCGACGAGCATCTTCGGCGCCTTGAAGCTGTACTTCAAGCCATCAAGACGTCCTGACTCACACTGAAGCCAGAAAAGTGCAGATTTGCGTACGAGGAGCTCTTGCTTCTGGGGCGCGTTATTAGCAAGTCTAGCGTTTGTTTCGATCCACGGAAAACAGCCGCCATCGCCGACTTTTCGCCGCCCACTAACAAAAGGGGGTGCGCCGATTTCTGGGTCTCTGCGCCTATTATAGGTGGTTCGTGAAAAACTTCGCCCGCATCACCGATCCTTTCACTAACCTTACCAAGGCTGACATGGCGTTCAAGTGAGAAACGCCGCAGGAACACGCTTTCCAGGAGCTTAAACATCGCCTCCTAATGCCTCCTAATGCCTCCGTTACATGACGACTTCGACGAATGCGCCGAGACAGAAATACACACTGACGCAAGCAGCATAGATCTTGCTGCCGTTCTTGTGCAGAGGGTGGACGGACTTGAAAGATTATTAGTGACACCAACTGATCGCTATCCAAAGCAGAAGCCGATGATTCCACAACATAAAAGGAATTCCTCGTCACTATCTGGGCTACATCAAAATATGCCCCTACCTCTATGGCAGGCACTTCAAAGTTGTGAGCGACCAGCACGCCTTGTGTTGGCTAGCCACCTTGAAGGACCCTTCAGGTCGCCTCGCACGGTGAAGCATGAGACTTCAAGAATATGACATTACTGTCATTTAGAAGTCCGGCAAAAAACACTCCGACGCCGACAGTCTCTCTCGTGCACCTGTCGACCAACCACCACTCGACGACCCAGTTGGCGAGTACTTCTTGGGAACGGTAACTACCGTCGACATTGATGAACGACTGCCGGCCGACCCGGAGCTTAAGGCCCCGATAGAATACCTCGAAGGCAGGACCGTCGAAGTCCCGAAGGTATTCAAGCGCGCATTTGCGTCGATCTTCCCGCGAAACAGTCTTCTACAAAAGAAAACTTTTCACCGCTTCGAGCTAAGCATCTCCTCGTGCTGCCTTCAGCTCTGCGACCAGAACTCCTGCAGGCCCTGCACGACGATTCAACGGCAGGGCACCTTGGTGTTTCTCGCACGCTCACGAGGTTAAAAGAAAGGTACTACTGGCCTTGTCTTACCAGCGACGTCACTCGTTATGTGAGGACATGCCGGGACTGTCAGCGACGCAAGACACCGCCAACAAGGCCAGAGGGACTTCTGTAGCCAATCGAACCACCTTGCCGACCTTTCCAGCAGATTGGTATGGACCTACTGGGGCTGTTCCCGACGTTGGCTTTCGGAAACTAGTGGATCGTGGTAGCTACCGACTACCTCACCCGCTATGGCGAGACAAAAGCCTTTCCCAAAGGCAGTGCAGCTGAGGTAGCCAAGTTGTTCGTCGAAAATATTGTCCTACGTGACGGCGCCCCGGAGGTCCTTATCACCGACAGAGGAACGGCATTTACTGCCGACTTAACTCAAGCGATCTTGGGATACTGCCAGACAAACCACTGGCGGACGACTGCGTACCACTCACACACCAACGGCCTCACCAAGCAGCCTAACAAGACGATCGTCAACAAGCTTGCAATGTATGTTGATGTCGAACACAAGACGTGGGACGCCATTCTTCCGTATGTAACCTTCGCATAGAACACGGCGGTGCAAAAGACGACGCAGATATCTCCATACAAATTGGTCTACGAAAGAAGCCCGGCAACGACGCTCGATGCCATGTTACCGAACGTCACCGACGAAGGAAACCTCGATGTGAACGAGGGCCTTCAACGTGCCGAAGAAGCCCGACAACTTGCGCGTCTCCGTATCAAGAATCAACAGACGACTGACCGCCGCCGTTACAACCTTCGACGACGCTTCGTGGAATACCAGCCCGGTGAATGTGTTTGGGTCTGGACGTTGATACGCCGATGGGGCCTAAGTCAAAAGCTTCTGCGACGGTACTTCGAACCGTACAGGGTGGTTCGATGTCTCGGCCTAATTGATTACGAGGTTTGTCCCCGATGGCGTCACGAACTCTCAACGACGCCAATCGCGATCTGAAGTCGTCATGTCATGCGCCTCAAGCCGTTTGATGCACCTTAACAAATTGAAACAGTCTTTTTTGTATTATTATTGTATCGTAACTTATTCATTGTACTTTCTTGCATTATCGTTGTACCTTCATCTTTAGTTAAAGCATCGGGACGATGCCTTTTTTCAGAGAGGGGCAATGCAACGTTTCATTTCCCAAGTTTTGTTATCGTCCGAAAACACTACACAGTTCTCAGCGAAAACCACGCCTGCGGTTTTCGAGAAGCTTCCGGACTGTAGTAGATCATTTCGATATGATCACGCCCACTCCGCAAACTGTACAGATTATTCTAGAACCTACGCCACCGCCAGTGATAACGCTAGAACATTCGATGGCAAGAGTATAAATGCCGACGCGCTTCGCCGCTTGTCAGTTGTTGATCGACGGCCGACGCTCCGTTCGCCACTATATATATTTGTGGTTTTTTTACGAATGTATGCGTAGTTTAGCACAAACATGTGTATATATATTTATAGAGAGAGAGAGAGAGATCTGTGTATGTGCCGCTAGTTTCGTTTATGGATAACGGAGGTTGTATGCCCCATAGTGCACAAGAGTGGTGTCTAAACGAGCACTATATGTATGAAATGATGTAAAGAGTTTTTTGAGTTTGAAGTTAATAAACTTCTCTTCGTATCAGTCCAAGACTGCTACTGTAGTCCAATTTTCTGTTTACTGGGCACAGGTTTGCCCCAATAAACGATTTATTATTCGACTCGCAGTGTGCTCCATTCGTCCACGTTACGATCCATGTGACAATATGCTTTATTCTGTCAGCCTCCGTCATCCTCGAATACACTCGCCTACAGAGGCCGATCACATCCTCAATGTAACTCGTGAAGCTCTCACCTTTCGCTGAAATTGTCCTCGCAAACCAAGTTCAGCGCGAACCTTGCGCATGGATGGACGACCCAAAAACGAGGTCATGGTGTCTTTAAAAACCGACCTGGTGGGGATGTACACTTGGTGGTTGGTGAACCACAGGTTGCCCAAATCTGTCAGGTAGAAGATGACAGTGATTCAGCTTCACAGGGTCATGCCACTTGTTAATTGTGCTGGCACGTTCGTACTCTTCCGACCAGTCTTCGACATCATAATCTTCAGTGCCGTTGTAGGCTGGTGGGTCACGCAGACAAAGTACTTCAGGGCATGAGCCACATGGACGTCAACGTTGTCTTTAACGCTATTATGCTCTTGTACAATATATATATATATATATATATATATATATATATATATATATATATATATATATATACAAAGATTGGGACCTTACCAAAGCAAGGAAGAGCACAGGGCTACATTCCTCAGCCATCAGACAGCAGACCCAATCCTTGGTTACAGGCTCATCCTGGCTAGATCAAGTACGTGCGATATGTTACAGCTTCGAGAAGCCCTGTGTTGATGGACACGCTGAGCTGTCCACCTCTGGGCACGAACTTTGCCATTTGTGTCCAGCCGGAGGCTGTTAGAGTGCTCATGCCTTCTGATTGAGTGGTAGCCAGTGAAGGCTGTTTCAACCAGTGGCGTAGGTGCTCGTCCCCACGATCGGTCAACAGCCACTGACATTGTTGGGACCAGTGCCGTTGTCTAACTTGTATGATGGCCTCGAAAACTCAATGATCAAGAACTTCCTTTCGTGTTGGGGAAGTACATGGTCATTTTTGCTTTCCGCTGATGATGTATGTGGTGGTTTTCAGTGTGTGTATCAGATGTTCTGTGGAAACAGTGTCGTACCTTCGTGAGTTTCTCTGGCGGCGTCGCAATCCCGCAAAAAAACTGAACACACTGGCCATTGCAAAATATACATAACAACGTAACACAGTTACCTAAGGTGCCACTCAAACTGTGTCGGGACTATCCTTTCCATAACCTTCCCAATTTAGCCTGGCTAGAACAATTGGATGAAACGACGATCGATCTAGCGGCAATTTATTAGGTTGAAGGCTACATTTTTGTTCCCGTAAATCATGTCTTTTGCTTGAAGAGATATTGTAGACATTTAGCAGCACGTTTCGTGCTTTTTCGCAAGATATTCTAACTCAGTACTTCGCACCGTCCGGCCTGAGAGATGTGCGCCTTCAGCTTTCCAGTGCCACTTTTTGTACCTCCTCCAAACACATGAGGTCCATGCCTGAGTCGCGAGACACAGAAGCGGTGCATTGCAAAGTTGCACATGAAGCCTAGGAGTCAATCAGTTTTCCGAATAATTCTTCAGCCGCCTGAATGAAATCTATTTTCGGCCGTGCTTCAGAGTGATAGACTTGAAACATAAATTCTGATTCTGTAGATGATGCATTTTGCACTAGGCAATTCATATCTGAATAAATGCTGACGTCGATCTAAGCCTCGCCTCATAGCCTTTCATCTTTATAATGAACCGCATATCTACGGTGCTAGGTCTTCCAGAGCTGTGTTGCCTCTCAGAGGCAATGTATTGATTGCTTCGTCTGTATCATCTTTTCGCGCACCTGTGAATACCCATTAGGTACGGTGATATGGCTTTGGGTTCTTCTTAATCTGTTAAAGATTGAAATGCACACGTAGCTTCTTTTGTGGCGTTGCTAATGTCATTGTCAAACCTGATAGAATTATACCTGTACAGATGTCCTCCACTTGCAGCTGGAACGCTGTCCAGACAGCCCATCTCTAGTTCTCAGGAGAGTGGTAGACATCACCATTGATCGTGCCTTTTCGTTTCATTTCATTTCATTTTATTACCTTAAAGACCCCATTGAAGGGGTATTACATAAGGGTTCGGTACATATATGAAAACGTGAAAGACTTTTTTTTTACAATGCAAGGTAATTTGTTACGGTGTTCAAAAAGGTGGTGGGACAGGTTATGGCGGTGATTTCGTTAGAAAGGCCGTTCCAGTCCGTAGCTGCACGAAAAAAGAATGAGGACGAAAAAGTGACGGTGCGCGTACGCGGTTGCTCAACTTGTTCCGGGTGACCAGTGCGATAGGAGATGCGTGCCGGAGGAAGAATGTATCGTTGCCTGCCGAGCGAGCTGTAAAAATCTTATGAAAAAGGGAAAGACTAGAAATGCGGCGACGAGATGCAAGCAATGATAGGCCAGATTCTGTTTTCAGTGCTGATATGCTGACGTCGTAAGAGTAAGTAGAATGAATAAATCATGTGGCTCGATTTTGAAGTGACTCGAGTTGATTGATGAGATATGATTGATGCGGGCTCCAAATGGCTGATGCGTAATTTATCTTCGTCCTTACGAGAGATTCATAAGCTAGTAATTTGACATTAATAGGAGCGTGACGCAAATGGCATTTTAAGAACCTTAGTGTTTTGTTAGCAGATGCAATGATGTTCGTAATGTGCGTTGCCCAGGTTAAATCGCTACATAGAGTTACTCCGAGATATTTATAGGAAGGAACTAATTCGAGGTTTGTGTCAGCAATTTGGTACGGGAATACTATTGGATTTCGACGGCGGTGAAAGGAAACAGTTTTACATTTGTTAGGGTTGAGTTCCATTAGCCAGAGGTTACACCTTTTACCTTTATAGAAGTAGTGAAATAAGGAGTTTTGGGAGATTCGTTATCTACGAACCGCCTGACGCATCTTTCGAGCTTTCAAGAGACCATGATGAAGAGCAAGTAACTGCTGTCGGTCGTTCTCCGCAGAAATGCCGGGCTAACTTTTTTGGCCAGCACATATTGTGCTGTGTTACGAACAACGCCAAGTTAATTTCTCTAGAATCTGTTATGATCCTACCTAATAGTGGTTAATGGTCATAGTTCTTCGTTCTCACCTTTAGACAAACACGCTGGTTCTCATCCTTTGGTAATAGTGGTTGTACCCCATTTCTATGTTCACATCTTATCTATACACCAGTCTTACTTCGTTCTCCAGTGAACGATTACAACACTGAGTCATTCATGTATGCTGGAAACGTTCTGAACTTTCATTTACAAATCACAGCATACAGAATTCCGAAAAAAACGAAGGACCTAGAGCTCGAGGTTCTGTATTGGAGGTCAAGGTCATTACATTGAAAAAGACAGACTTGAATTTACTGCAGAAACACAGCAATGAGCCAAAAGAGCTTACACCAATTCGCAAGAACTTTGGTCTAAACGCTCTGTACATGTAGAGCACTGTGAGTGGGTGGAGTGTCCAGTTTGTTCACTAGCAGGCGCGTGACCCTCGCGAGACATTTTAGCATCGATTTATTTCTGTAGATCTTGTCACAGTCTTTGTTTTCCACCTCTTGGTGGTCTTTTTCTTGCATCGCGTCGGCAGAAGTGACATTATAGACTCAGTGGGTGAATACCTTGCAATAGCACCGGCACATCCCATGTCTTCGTTAGTTCTGGCCGTGCCTCACCTGTCGAAGCCATGGCCGCATACGCGCGTTTTCCACAGTCGGTCTTGTTCTTATTTGTGTTTGTTTTAGGGGTAATTCGTAGAGGTCTCGGAGAAGTAGCTGCAGGGCGTCCCTTTATAATACTAAAGTCATGACTGTTTCCGTAGATGTCGACGCTCAAATACGACGGCAGTATCTGTGTGATGACCCAGTACATACCATTTTCCTCATTATCGATTGCTCGTTCTGTAGTAGCAAGTACGTTTTCGGGGATGCAGTGCCTGGGCCGTCAACATAAGGACACTTGATCTCTTTTGACGGCAACTGCATATAGTAGTGTGACTGAGATCGCCGATTATCGTCTGCGTTGCAGAGGTATGGGTATAAAGTGTCATACTGCATGTCGAAATAGGCCAAAATTTACAAATAATGGTACGTGGTCACTTTTGAAGATGACGTTCACTGAATTTGAGCTGCCTGTGCATCGAGTTTGTAGTATGTTAAAGCCATCTGTTCCGACTCAGTCAAAATTGCCAGGTCGCTGTCAATAATTAACCCTTTTCGGTGCTATGTACTATCAGCGTCAGACGAAACCCGAACAGCGGCAAGCCTTCGCGATAGTATTGTGCGTGCCGTGCACTTAAAAGTAGGAACAGGCACGCATATATGCGCGAAGCTGCCGAACAGAATGCTCTCGCCTGTGGGTAGCGTTAACTGGACGGCACGCACAACACTATTACAAAGGCTTGCCGCTGTTCGGGTGTCGTTTGACGCTGATGGTAGCATTCGCGCGCGTGGGTGCGTTTGTTGCAAGCTATAATTCTTCCAAGCTATGTACCTTTCAAGCTCTATTTTGTCGTGAGATTAGATTCCATTTATGTCAAAAGTAAGCTTTATCAGCTTCCGGATAAAGAGAAATTTAACTGCAACCCAATTATAATAAGGTTCTATTACTTTTAGGTCTTCAACAATTAGCTCGTTATTTTGTTTCAATCAAATACTGAGTGCCTTGAAGTAAATTTATAAAAATTTCACACATTCACAGGAAGTTCTCAATAGTTCGCGTCTAAAATGGTTAATGCTAAAATATTGTAGTCAACTGCAGCCATAGGAGCGTCATTTTGTAGAACGACGTAAAGCATTTTTTACACAATCCAGGGTTCTTAGCTTCGTCCGAACCACGGTAGAAGAGATAGCTGATCAGAATTTTGAGGGTGCCTTGGGTGTGAACATCGACAGCGAGAAATCTCTTTCGTCTAATGAATCAAACAAACTTCGCTTATCTATCCCGCAATGAGAGCCTTTATGAACACCATCTGGTTTTGCCGGTTAAGCCAGTAGAAATTGTCCATACTCGAGTCAGGCTAGAATAGAATTGTGTGCGCTGACGTCTTTCGTGGGATATCACAGTTGACTTTTTGTAGCCGTCTTACCCATGACATTTGCTCTGTATGCTTGTTGGTGCGAAACTCTATCGAATTATTCTTCGTCAAAAGCGTCCGCACTTGAATATGAAGATAGAACGATGTCCTCACTGCTATATGGACACCGCCATATGGAAGCCGCCATATGGATATAAGAGACATCGTAGCGGAGGGCTCCGGAAATTTGACTACGTGGGGTTCTTTAACGTGCACCAAATCTGAGCACACGGGCCATCAACATTTCCGCCTTCATCGAAAATGCAGCCGCCGCAGCCGGGATTTGATCCAGCGACCTGCAGGTCAGTAGCCGAGTATCTTAGCCAGTACACCACTACTACAGGGCCAGGACTGGATTGGGAACTAGTTTTTTATATACTTGGCGATAGTTGCTGTCTTTATTGTGATAAGTGTAGAAACAATACGTAATGTCAAGATTATGTATACCTAGAATGATTCAGCAAGGAGATTCAAAGTAGGCTTTTCTTGGATGTTTCGAGTTCACAAAGCTGTTAAGTGAGACGGCTAGAAAAGCATCACAACCAAAAAAGTGATGAAAATAACAAGCTTTGCGCTAACATCACGCACAGCGTTTTAAATATCTTAGGTTGTTTCAGTCCTGTGGTTTCCTTCAATTGTTACTGTTCTCCTCTGTAACACGAATGCTCTTGTCGATCGCCGTCAGAAAAAAAGCTGTGTATGCGCACTTATGCTTGACTTCTCTGGCGTGACCTTGATGCCGGATGCCAATTATCAAGCTACGGCTTGACAACATGTCTTTTTTAGTTGTTGGTCCCGAGAGCGCTGCCAGTAAGCTCTAAGCGTTCTCCATAGAAATAGAATGAGGTCTAATACTGTAAGAAACGTGTATGTGTTGGCAGCAAATATATGAACCGATGATTAGAGTTGGTCAAGTAGCACATTGCCCATTATATGGGGTTGGACGGACACGCAGCACACCACGACGTGCTGCTCATAGGAGTATATATCACATAGGACAGAGTACAGGTTAAGAAGCACAGGGTTTCTGTGCATTTAGGAGTTTGTGTATATCTCTGCATCTAAGAGTAATAATTATTCTTGATTCTTTGATGTACTTAGCGACGACAGTAGCGTGCGAGCCTCCGCCGTAAATATGCTTGTTTAGAAACGCAAAAAACCGGCCCTGAAGTACGTGGTCACACCAATGCGTATGAGACACCAGAACAAGACTTTGATGCATCAGATTAGAATTCTGAGCACAAATATTACTTCCATACTTTTAAAAGTACACGGAAATATGTGAAAGTGGTGCGTGCTTTGTGACTTCTACGAAGGATAAGTCACGGTCAATATGCTGCCACTGCCACGGTGAGAGCTGTATAGCAGGGCCAATCTTTTTGTTTGAGCTGCCACTACCACGGTGAGAGCTGTATAGCAGAACCAATCTTTATGTTTCCGTTAAGCGGGATGACAATTTCCTTCGGCAAGACTCTGACAAACAGTGAGTAGAGCTTTCGCACTGTACGATGGTTTTCAAAAAAAGTGAGTAGTCTATGTGCCACTAGTGGTACAGTACGTGAACATTAACGCATATCTCCGTACGTAGAGTGACCACTCCTTTGATTCAAAATAGAGGCTTTGCAGAGGGCTCAATTTGAAGGCAGCTGTCGAAGAGCGTATGGCTAGATGATGCACGGCACCAGCAACTTCAGCGCGCTTGGTGAGGAAAGCTGATGCACTATGGCCCCACAGATTATTCCTACCCCATGTTGTGCGTGACAGCACCCTTGGAATGTTCATTGTTTTCATGCATTGTTTTTAGATATTAATTGCGTAGCACGAAGGTTAGCTTTGTGTCTGAGATTATACCTAGGAACTTATGTTTTGTTTTCACTGGTAATCTGTTTCAATGAAGATCAATTTCGGGATCAGCGCTGCGGCCTCTTTATCTAGAAATTGACATGCTTTGGCCGCGAATAACATGCATGTCGTTAACAATGCCATTAGGCATACCAAAGCATGTCCTTAAGCAAATACGAACTGGGCCAGCAATCAGTATTTTTACAATATCTTTCTGGAAAAGATGGCACAGGTGCTTTTTTAGATTGAGGCGAGCTTTTTTCTTTCGCCTATTTGGTCACTCTACTCAAACCAAGCTGTGCCTACCACACAGATATCAAAAGACTGCATAATTTGAAATCTACCTCTAAGTCGTCGACATATGTGCAATAAAATACGCTGCATGGGATGTTATAGCAAAGGGAATTAGTTTTTATGGTAAAAAGCGTAAAACTAAAGACTCCACTTCAAGGCACTCCTTTCCTACTCGAATATGGAATGTATGATTGGACAAGTATCTTTTTATAATAACTAACATCCTGCCTCATACACAAAAATGTGACAGGTCTCTTAATATCTCACACCACCATCTTGTGTCGTATCCCATTTCTTTGTTGAGAAATACCGCGAGGAAAAAATTGTTTGTGGACAAATGCTTGGCGTATTTGCGTGCCTATGCGTAACAAATTCTCTCTTGTGAACCGACTCTCTTGCCGTACGCAGAAGGTAGTGTTGTGACCTCGGCAATCTGCACAGACGTCTCTGCTTTGACTTCACCGACAGTAGCACTTGACACAGCGAATAATATTTTTCATGAAACGTGTAGTCTGTGTAATTTGTTGTTTGAATAGATGATAAAATATTGACAAAAGTAATGAGACACATAAAAGGAATCTGCGCGTCTCTTTCATTTTAGTTTCGCGATTTTCATTTATATGCGGGGCCAGTGTGCCACCGTTTCACATGCGTTTGTGTCCCCGTGGTCAATACATCGAGTAGACACCGGTCCTGGAAACAAAAATATTACTCTGGCGCATTTGTGTACTGACTATGCTCATTTGTTCGACCGCGTCGAAGTAAACGTTAATGCAGCACTAGCATATGATACCACTAGTCTCGTACCAGTGAAACAGTGCTGTATTCTTGGTCACTAATAGGTTGCATACTTGATAATGGGTGAGGCAGTAGACCACAATATAACGCTGGTCTGCAATACAATGCCACTTGCGAGCTCTTGGGCTCGGCTTGCTCAGACTCGTAATAAGCACGTGCCCTGACGTGCTCACGACGTGTTCCTTTCACTCGGTTGCTGGAAAGTGCAGAGAAGAGGTTTAGCTTGCGAAAGCTACGCGAGTCGAGCAGGAAGGTCTCATTATGGTTTTGCGTTGCTTCGAAATTCAGGTTTTCTCAGTTTATCCCTTTTAGTCACAAGCATGGTGCATTGTCTGGAGATGTGTCCAATTCGCATGACCTGATACTCACGCACTCATTCTTACATTCCAAGAAAGAAACTTACGCAGTGCTTTTTCATGTTAGGTAAAAGAATTGATGATAATTATTGTGTGACAAAATATGTGTTTATTCTGAAATCAGTCAGCTTCTGTACTAGCATAAAAAATAAACTATTATGCCCGAAATAAATGCACAGTTTTTTTTGCTGTTGTATTAGTTTTGAGCGAAAAATAACTTGACGTTTGTCCTTGAACGTGGAGCATCGAATAATTCTTAAACAAGGTAGTCTATTCAGCTTTTTAGCAATACACATAATAATGAAGTTAAATGATCGCTAGTTATTCCCTCAGGAGGCTTGCACAAATAATGGCTTTTTGGTTCATCAAATGGTTCGAAACCATAGGTTTCAAGCCATTTTATGAAACACGCGGTGCAAGACGTGCCGCTGAAGTTGGCGTCAACATTTGTACTTCATAATCATCATCATCATCGTCATCATCACCATCACCATCATCATCGTCATCGTCGTTGTCGTCGACGTCGTCGTCGTCTGCATGACTACGTACACTGCAGCACAAACGCCTCTCCCGTGTTTCGCCAGTAACTCGGTCTTGTGCTTGCTGTACCCACTTTATACCCCCAAACTTCTTAATCTCATCTGCTCACCTAACTTTCTCTCTCCCCCTAATACACTTGCCTTTTCTGGGAATCCAGTCTGTTACGCTTAATGACCAGTGGCTATCTTGCCTACGCGCTACATGCGTGGTCCATGTGCATAACCAGTTCTTGGTTTCAACTATGATACCCTTGCTGCCGGTGTGTTCTCTGATCCTCTCTGCTCTCTTCTGGTCTCTTGAGGTTACACCTAATATTTTTCTTTCCATCGCTCGCTGCGTTGTCTTATCCTCAATTTAAGCTGAACATTTTTGTAACCCTTTTAGTCACGGTAAAAGATTTGTATAAACCGTGACTAAAAGAGTAATAAAGAACCAATTGAAAAAAAAACACCGTCCTAGCTCTCCCTTAAAATGTCTATACATCAAAAGCTGAAACATGTGGCCCCGGTGTTTAGCAGTGGGTTGAACGTGATACAGCTTTCGCTGTGAAATTCTTGTGTCATAATGCTTTTCATCGGACGCACAACAGCTGCCACCATCCAACTAAAATTTGTTATGAAGCCTGGTGAGGGGCCTTTTAAAGGTGTTCACGATCAAGAGTTCCACATCACAATTCTTCTTTTCCTTGAGCCATCCTTCCTTGTGAGCTTCCAGTGCTGTTTTCGTAAGCGAAATCGGCCTCAGATAATCGAGCGCAACTTGCTTGCTTGTTTAGGTATCATGAATACTCAAGCTCTTTTCCACGCTTCGGGACGGGAGCCGTCTCTCCAGCACTCGTTGATTTAAGTTACCAATCGGGAGATTGACTCATCGTCTAAGTTTCGGAGAGCCTTGTTGGTAACCTTGTCTGTCGGCGCTAAGACCAAAGTCTGAAAAGGACTGCCAGAATTTCTGCCTCACTAAAGACTGCGTCTAATTTTTCGTTACCTACTACATCGTAATCAAGGGGTTGGGCGCTGTCTTCCGTCTTAAAGTAACGGTCTCGTACTCCGGCGAGGATATTCGCACCTTCATAACCTTTCACAAGTCTCAGAGTTTTATAGCCTTGGGTGGCCCGAGTCTCCTCCGGATCCAACAGAGGCTGAAAGAGACGCCAAGCACCCGTCCCACGCATCTGCTTTTCCAAGCCATTACACATGTCTTCCCACTATGCCATACACAATTTGAATGCGTCTTCCTCGATCTGTCTGTCTAACTGTGCGATGCGTTTTCGCAATGCCCGGTTGTGTCTTTGGCGTTTCCACCTTTTAAGTAGACTTGCTTTGCTTTCCACATATGTAGCAGCCGGCTGTCGATTACTTCAAGCTTCGCCTCGGGGGGAATGTCACACGTTCCCGCATCTACGTCCCTATTTAGCGTTGCAGTTCATTCGTCTGTGTTCGTGATCGGCTCGTCACCACGCCCTCTCTCTTCTCATTTCTTCCGGAACGCGTCCCACTTTACTAGTTTAAGTTTACGGCCGTTGCCTTTCGAGAATGATCCACGATCACTCGAGCCCGTGTCAACTATAATTTCTAGAAGCTAGTGGTCACTCCCCAAGTCCTCTTGTATGTTTTGCCAAGACACTGCGGTTACAATCAATACGAACGCAAGGTCTGGCAGCGTGTCTGCACTCACGCTATTGCCCCTGCGTGTTGGATTGGTGGTGTTCGCGACGAGTTCAAGCAGTAGGTCTCGCGAGTCTTCCCAAAGAGGTTTGCCTTTAGGCGTTTCACGCATGTATCCCCAGGCCCCGTGCGGCGCATTAAAATCACCCGCCACTAGCAGAGGCTCCCCGTCGGCGGGGAGCCTCTCAAATTGGTGCTGCAACGTGGGTTTACTCTATACGTTAAGGACAAACAGTCCTCACCCATGCCTAGGAATTGTTTCTACGAAAACGCGTGGTATATTTGCACACTCAAGTTTACGCTGCGCCACTGTGACGTTACGTCTGACAAGCGCGGCGACGACCGGCGCCGGAGGCGGCGAGCGCGACGGAGGCAACCGCGGGCGCACCGACGACGTGAGCGGAACGCCCCGCCGCCGGCGTCCCGCGGCCACCCCCGGCGACCCGCCATGTGCTGAGCGGGATGTCACCCGTTGTTTTCTCTGTCTGCTGTAAGTCGCTGCCGCGTTTATGGCTTTGTAACCGGCAAGTTTTGCCGAATAGTTTGTCTCCTGTAAAATGATAACATCTGGTTTTGTTGCAAGGCCGCGAATATATTCCTCTAGATCGCCCCGCTTCCTCCTATAACCCCGGCAAATCCACTGCCAGATCCTATACTGTTGTTGGATAGTGTTAGTGCGATTAGGTGCATGTATAGCCATGGTTGCAGTCACATTTTTTAACCCATTGCCGTCTAGGCGACTTGGGTTCGGCTGAATCGGCGTCTCTGCGTCTGTCAGCGTGTTTTGCTGTTATTGACTCTGTTGCTGTCTAGCGTACGGCTTCTTTATTGTTCCAATCGGTCTGCCCCCCGCCAGCGGCAGTATGGCTTCTATGTTTTCTATGCGTGCCACATGCACGGTGAGCATTTGAGCCATTTGCTCAGACAGCTTATTTAACGCACTGTTTAACATGTCATTGATTTATGCCACATGGTTAACAAAAACGCTCATCGAGGCTGTTTTCTATATTATCGATGCATTTTTCTAGTTGCTCATAACGTTCACTTTGCCGGGGTGGTTCGGGTCTCGCAGGATCGAGTGCAATTGTTTTCGTGGTACACGGGCGGTCAACTCGGTCATCTGCCTCTTCCCCCGAACCACTCTCACCATTCGAGTCCTTCTCCGCCACCTCGGGTCGCGTGGAAGTCGAGGACCTAAGCGACGAAGGTGGCAGAAGCGTCACCTGTGGCTGCGAAGGTTGCGATTGTGGAGTCTCACCTTTTAACATGGAATTTTACACTTTGAGGATAGCGTTTTTCGCGTTTAGGCTCAGAAATTATCGATAGTAATGGTCATAGGCGTTGTTCTAGCGCTCGCTCTATTGCTTTCTCCAGCTCGTTCCCACCACCGCCACTGACGGCAGGACCAAGAGAACGATCCGCGGAAGCGACAACACCGGCAGCAAAAGCGGCGACTTCCGCCCATCTCTCCTGTTGCCCAGTGCTCATGTGCCCTTGTTGCGGCTGCCGCAGCGTCCGGTACTGCTGACTTTGTGTGCCTTGGTTAAAAGCTGCGGTGCCAGGATCGACACCACCACGCGTATTCAACGGGCCTCTCGTCGTCGGTTGGTGGCTGCGGGAACAGGACCGGCGTTTCCCCCTGCCGCCTCTCGCGTCTCGGCTAGTCGAACGTCTTGTTGGGCTGGCGTTGCATGAAATATTGTCAAACAATGGATAATGACCGTAGTGACCTGCGTTGCCTCCTGCGCTGATGCTGCTGTTGTATGTGCTGCCGTACACTTCGGCCGCTTCCTCTTCTTCTCGTCATCTTCGCTCTACTCGGTGACGCTTGACTATGTACGGAGTCTTGTATCTCGCTTTGCAGCTGCGGTGTCCTGTGAGGTGGCCTTTGCCACACAGTTGGCACCCCGGCGCATATCGATGATCAGACGGTGGGTTGTTGCTGCCGCAGCTCCGGCATATCTTGTCCTGTGGGTCGGGGCACACGTCAGAGCAATGTTCCCGCGTGCCACACTCATAGCACACATCGATGTGCTTCCTCTACAGGGAGCATGTGACAAGCATAGGTCCATAGTACACGTGTCTGGGTACGTGGAAGCTGTCAAACAATATGATTATGTTGGCCGTGGTGCCCATGCTCTTAGTGTGCAGCACTCCGGGGTCGCGCTGCGTCACTAAGTTAATAACAATGTCCGCCGGGCTCTCATCCTTGAAAATGTTTCTAATCAGGCCCTTTGAAGTGTTTTCCGGGGCGGCTTGATAAGCATTAGCAGCAAACTCTTTGCCACCGATTCAAAGCTTGCTGATGTCTACGTAGCGTGTGGCTCTGTCTGCTCATGGTGTGCTGAGTACAACGACGTTTAGCATCACATTGAGGCTGTGAAGTTTGGCCCGGAAATTCGTCTGGGCAGACGCCATTGTGCGTAAGCCGGTCTACTGGGGAGGCTCTCAATCCCTTCGGCGCGTAGTCTGCCAGACGCTGTCGAAGAATTCAGCAAATACCCAGACAATGCGGCAAGCAAAGGCGAATTCCTGACTTTTAAATGCGGGCCCTTTTGTCGTACCTTCAAGCAGCAGCGGTGCCTGATGACCTCGGTGATTCATCTGGCGGCGTGGAAGCTGTTGTGACCGGCGCCAGAGCTGACAGGAGAGCGGCGCTCCTTTTAATCCCCAATCAAGTAGACTACCAGCCGGCTGCCTATGCCCGCCAGGTATTGTCCCTGCTGGCCGGAGCATGAGACGTCGTGTCGCCACGATGCCGTTAATTGTTCGAGAGAGGACAACAAAGACAGCATCTTCCGGGAAGTAACCGTGGCGGCCACCGCAAATCACCCCGCTAATTAGGCGATGTGTGCGGCAGTTCCTTTGATGTATGCGGTCTGGATCGTGGGACCTCTCGACTAGCGGCACTCACACCCCATTCTCTCACTTGGTTTCCCGCTCACCCGGGGTCGATTGAGGGCTCTACCTCTAACCTGAACGAGGGCGCACACGAGGCCGCGCGAGGACTCACTGACCGCGCCGCCTACACAGTCCCTCTGCCTCGCTGGGAACCCTTACTTACGTACAACGAAATAACAAAGCACTTCTACCTGTCAAGAAGGGTATTCCCTCTCCCACACCCGGCATTGTGCAGGGCGCAAGCAGTCACCCTAAGACAATTGCAAGCCAGTGCGTATTCTAACCCTGCGGTTCTTCATGCCATCTACCCTGAACGGTATCCAAGTGCGGATTGCCCCGCTTGTGGACTGTTAGCCACATTTAATCATGTGTTGTGGGAATGTGAAGCCATCAGCACCGCCCTCAGCGAGAAAAGGTGGGCTGCGCTCTTACGCAGCCCCGAACTTAAGGATCGAATCCTGGCTGTCCAGAGTGCCCGTGAACGGGCCGCCAAGCTCGGCTTGACGGTCCCAACGTGTGATTAGCCGGGTGGCGTGGGGTCACCCCGGCGTCTTCTAAGGACAAAAATAAAGTTTTAATCTATCAATCAATCAACACACGACGAGGAAGAGCCCTGCTGGTGCCACCTTGCAGTGCAGTGTTCACGACTCAATATTAGACCTTCACGTGGACCATGCATGCTCGTCCCCTTCACCTGTTGTGTGTGTGTAAGTGGTGTTCCACTCGGAGAAGAGGAGCCAGACAGGACTTAAAACGACGCCGCAGAGTGCTGGACGTCGCTCTAAACCATGTAACGGTTCAACCACCACACTCATGGTTTGTGAAACCACTAACATTTCTTTGCTGTAAATTAGTGTAAATAGTGCCATAACCTGTTTGTTTTCGTATCCTCCAGCGACCTTCCTTCCGACCCTTGACAAGGCAGATGCTATCTTCTCTAGCTGCTTCTCTGCCAATACCCGCTGCGTTACGTGGGCGGCAAGAAAGGCGATCCATTCTATATTCGGCCCCGTTGAAGCAATCTCTAGAACATACGATGACCTTGAAGTCATCAGGTAGTAGTTCTGGCATTCGACTCGCCTTAGCAAGGCCCCGCGATTGACGGGCACACTTTTTCTTGTAATACGGAGCCATGGCCGCCGCTGGAGCTATTCCTGTAGTCAATGCGGCAGCCGTCGCTTGATGCGTCTTTGCTTGCTGCTTTTTCGCTGACTTTGACGCACCGTTGGCCTGTTTTAGTTTCCGGACGCTGCACCATCCTGCTCCCTCGTCAACATTTTCCGGCGGAATCTCTTCTTCCTCTACCACTACGACATCCATTTATTTCTTGGAAAGGCCTGGCGCGTTTTCGTCGGAAATTGGGAGCTCCGAGTAGGTCTGGTGACACTTCAGGCTGGCTAGCTATACCGCCACAGCGGCAGGGCTATGGCACAGTACGTAGAGACGGTCGACTTGGCGTTCGTGCCAGCTTAGCGGAGGAAAAGGCTCTGATAAGCGACCAAAAAGGAGGCCCACCTAGAAAACTTGGTGATAGAAGAGTCCTTGAAACTTTCGTTGATTTATGGAGAGAATGGTTTCCACAATGCGTTTGACATACTACCAAAAACATAGGTGAGGGAGTGAAACAACTTTATTGACGATACGGCATAAAGGGGGAAGAGGTAGGGGGATTAAAAAAAGACGGAGCCGCCGCAAACACGTCTGCCCTCCGTGGCCCCCTGGCGGTGGCTCGCTAAACTCGAACTTTACCGAATGTGTTCGTGCATGGTCGACGGAGCCAGTGGAGAAAACACCGAAGCTACAAAAAGGTGGAAAACGCAATGGATAGAGGGACACCATCAAATTGTCACTACGTTCTGAGCTGGCCGAACAGTCACCCCTGCACAAGGGACCAAATCAGTCCCGCAACGATGGGTGCATTTACAGTTAATATTTCTATCATTAGAAACAGAGGAAAATGGGTAGCTGGATTATTTGTTTTATTCGTATGAATTTTTCGCCAGCCAGAGAGATCACTATCGAATACGTTCACGTTTAAATTTATTGAAAGTGGCAACGCAGAAAGGGTGGTTGACCGAATAATGAGAGAACTCTTTACCAAAGGCCGTGTTACCTACAAAAATAACCATTAAGTCTTTATAAAGAAAGATATTAGCGTTTGTACATTGTTCAGATGGTAGAAATTCACGCCTAAATACATAAAGATTAGGAGAATTTCTCCTAATAATTATGTTAAGAAAGTGCGCAGTTTAGAAACTTTATTGCTCTAAAGGCTGCAGTAATAACTGAATTGAATTGAAACGTGTTTATTTCTCTTGTTTACAACAGAAAAGAACCATACGCTAAAAAACTATGTGTACTTAAGGCTTCGGCCTTCTTGAAATCACGCGTCTCGCGTGCTGAACGTTACATACAAATCAATTAAGGTACATGCGTGCCGGTTCAAATGAAATACTCACAAAAAAGGACATATCTTTCCACATTAAGTAGGAAAACTGAGTTCAAAATCTAAACGTCATGTATACATCAATTATTCAAAAATTCAGCACAATGAAATTAAAGGACTTGTTGCCTTAGAAAACAAAAAATTGAAATTTTGACAAAGGAAATGACAACATATAGTATATTTTTGTGAAAGTCATTATTATGCGAATGGAGAAAAGTCTGACCCACTTAACGCTTTCTAAGACTACAATATTTGCAATATATGATCGAGTTCTCGAAAAAGCATACCCGGCAGATTGGGTCCCTGAAGGCACGCCACCTAAATAAACGTCCCCCCCCCCAAAAAAATGGCAGCATATTCATGCAGTGATTGATACTTGGAGGAACGAAGCGTTCATCAGTCTGTCCATTCATATGTCCATCCATTCTTTCTTGCTTCCGTCAATCTATGCGTCCGTTCCTGTGTCCGTCGTTCCACGCGTCCGTCCATGCGTCCATCCGTACGTCTGCTCTTCCGTCCGTCCATTCGTTCGTCTGTCTGTCTGCCCGTTTGTCCGTGTGTCTGTCCGTGTGGCCATCCCTCTTTGTCCATGTCCATCCGTCCGAGCATCCGACCTTCTGTCTGTCTGTCAATCCGTGCATCCATCAGTCCGTCCATTCATTTGTAGGTCCATTCATCCGTCCGTCCGCCCGTGTATCTAGTGAACACTCCAAGTACCACCATGTCACATCTTTCTATCACCTATCTATCATATACAAGTGCCACCATCCAGGAGACATACTAAGGACCCCTCTTTCAGGTATGTTCCACTGGTGATTACGCACTACAATGGAGGATGCACAAGCCACGCCATAAGGAGGTCGCCCCTAAAATGCCCCTTGAAAAATTTCCTATTTTCGTTATCAAAAAAAAAAGTTTTCACACGGACACGACCAAACATTGCTTCTTCCAGTCGTCAATAATTTAGTTCTCAAAGAAAACTAGGATGTGCTTGTACATTCTAGTTTACTGAAAGATTACTGGTGAAGTACCATAATGACACGCAAACAGTCCCAACTTATCTGCTTAAATGTTAGGTCAGATGCAATATCACAAGCAATGCGCATGCCAGATACATGTTATCCAGTTGAGCACGTACATAAGAAAAAAACATAAAGTAGGCAGCAGATGAAAGCCTATGCATTTTTTCTAGAGGAAGCAGTTTTGTCGCACCAGCACTCACATCATATGAGTGTGCTTTCCAGGGCTCTTGCGATACTTACGCCGTGGTTGAATGAACGTTATTAATGGCCGAATGGACACACTGAACCTGAAAAATGGAGGCACAAAGCCATACCTGGGTAGTTGTATGTACACAAGACAATAACACACTGCCTTTCACATACACTGGCTTTGTGCTGAGCGTAATGGACACAAAGGCACTTAATTATATTGAGAAATCTTCGAGTGACCACCATCTTCTTTTTTCTAGACAACACTGCCAGAGGGCTGTTGGAAACACGATTCGGTTTTGACTGCGCTCTAAAGCTTTAGCGCACACACACGGGGACAGACGAAATGGACGATGGAACTTGCGTTGGTTTCTATGTCCCTTTTGTTGATGATTCTATCACTTTTTTCACGGATCACTTCATCGACTTACAAAAGAAATTGGCAGATCCCACCTACAGTGGAAATCGAAAGTATGCGAAGTATGAATGAGAAATTTTGATATGTCACTTTATATCACCCCACTGTTACGAGGTGGAGGTAAATGATGTCGTACATCACTTCCGTGTCATGATTAATATGTTTGGATGTGTCATTTACCTTCGTCATCTATTCACGTCACGTGATACCACATTTACAATACGTGAAACTAGTGAAACGGCTGTGAGCGCGCTATGAGCGTGGTACGCTGTCATGTCCTTACGTGACACGTGTGTCAGAATTATCATGTTTGCACTAGTTGTATATTTCATTATCCATTGACGTCTGTCACACATGTCCCGTTAATTAGGGAGGCGATCGCCGGGCTAATTCCAAGGGCCGAAGTATCGGCCCCCCGAACCGCACCACGAAAGCGTGGACAATTTAGAAGTGGTCCTTTTTGGCGCGCCAGCGGACGCCGGCTGTGGCCCAAAGAACAAGTCAGAGCCGAGAGTTGATAAACAAACAAATTATATTCTCATTAATGGCAGATCGAAAACAATACACAAAAATGCACACTCCACAATAGTTGCATACAATATGTCACCAATCAAACCAATCAATCAACGTACTACAAAGTACAATCGGCCACACTTGGAACAACGGACACGGACAACAATACGCACTACAATGCAGTCGCATGCATTGAACAACCAAGACACTTAAAGACTAGAGAGATAGAAAACCTATTCAATCCAAAGTTCTTGGAACCAAAGTCTAGATGATACTCTTCCGAGAATCACTCACTCAAAGTCCAGCGTTGTTGTCGTTCCGCAGCCCTCGAAGTTTCTCTTCCAGGAAACCTCCCGTCTTCAATTGGCCACTCTTCAAACTTCAACTTCTTCGCCGGAACACGTCGGCTTCACACCCGCAGCTGTTGCCACGCGTCTTCGCTCGATAGCGGTAAACACACGCTCTTGCCTGTAGCCCGAGTCTTCACCCACAGTGGAAATCCTCTTCATCTCCGGCTTCGTCCCTACGGACCAAAACCTTCGCCGACTACACGGCGGAATCCCTACGCGCTCTGGCGCTCACTTCCGTCTCCTCCTGACCTCTCATCTCGGCTGCTCGGTTAAATACCTTGCGCGCGACATTCCAGACGGTTCTCGTCATTTCGTCGGCGCGATACGCAGCGAAGGCTGGGGGGAGAGCGAGACGGTTGGAATGCCCTCCCCGGAGGATGATTCAACTCGGTATGACCACGCCCCGTTCCTTCTAGAAAAATCGCGGGCTTGCTGGGCCCTCGATGTGGGGTGAGGAGGTTCGTCTGCGAAGCCACGCTTCCGCGGGGAGAGCGCGCGCCCGGGGAGCCTTGGACGTTTGCTTTTTTTTTTCTTTTGACCTCGCGGCGTTTCTCCCGCCCGTTATCGCAAGAATTTGGCGGCGCGCCCGTTTTTAGCGCTCGTTCTGTGACACTGCCCCCCACTTTAAGAATATTATCTCATAATATCAAAACCCCACAGACGAGCGCGAACAGTCACCACACACTCTCACAGACGGTAAACACCATCAGTCGCTCATGACACTTCACATTCACAAAAGATCACTTAATACAATTGTACATTGTAATTCAATTACACAACACGTGAAAACACAACCACAGGCACATGAGTACAAACACTCTACCACACATTCCCAAGAATACAAATGTACAAAGATCTCTCATTACAACAATGGTACAATACTATACATCACATCACAGCACAACACTTCGACACTTGTGACACAGGATAACACAACATTAACACATCATATGTCACTCAGCACTGCCCAACACATTCTAATTCGACTTAAACACTTATCCTGTGTACTTTGAGCGGCGCTTACGCCCTTTCTTGCGGTGCTCGCTCGGTTTCTTCTTGTTTTTCCTTGTACTTTTTCGGCGAGCCTTTTCCAACGACGATATCTGAGGCGTCGTCTCAGCCATCGTTCTCTCTTCTGACAAAGTTATCGGGTCATAACGTTCAACGGGTCCTGTCGGTTTATTTACCAGCTTGTTCATGTCTCGACATTTGGCCCGGCTGGCCGTCTCCGTCACATTTACACTGTCGGTCGGTTGAGGTCGTGCCGACTTAAGTCCGGTTGCTCGGCCCGTGAACTTATTCCACACGATCGTCTTCTCCTTCGCTGTCTCTTGCGCCGCAGCTTCACCTTCGGCTCTAGTGAGATCCGTCACGGGATGCTCCTCCATTGTATCTCGCGGCCGCTGTGTTGGCGAGGGCTCTATCTTCGGGTCTTCTCCCAAACATTCTGGATCACTTGGCCCTCGCGCCCCGTCGATGTTTCCGATGACAAGGTCATACAGGGGGGGTCGTCATGCATAAAGCAGTAACCTTCCCGCTGAAGTACGGGGTTTCAACCTCAATTTCTGCTTCGGGAAGCATCCGAATCGTACGGTCAATTAGGCAAACCGGTTTCGTTCTGCCTGTCAACTCACTTCCCCGTACCAAATTTCTCCGCACGATAACCGTGGAGCTACCGGTGTCTCTTAGAACCGTAATCTTCTTGCCCGCAACCTTTCCAGGCAGCGCTGGCATTCCCTTCGTGACACCGGTTGGCTGTTTTGACATTACGGCACCCACAATAGGAATTTTCTCCCCATTTTTCAACTCTACGAATCCATCGGTGACGGCATTATCACCGGATTTCGGTGCCACTTGCACACAGGATACCTGGTGAGTTTGACTCACTCCGTTTCGACATGCGTCTGCTTTGTGCCCAGTCTGACCACACTTGAAACATTTTACTGCCGTAGGGCTCGTAAAGATCGTTCGACAGTTTTTCGCGCGATGACCCACTCGGTTGCACAGAAAACATCGCGGAATGTTCTCTGGTGCACGCTTCTTTTCTTCGGGAGCCAATTTCTTCGAATCATCGGGACACTCCTTCTTTACCTTGGCCAAATTAGTTCCTCCTTGCGCTTCTAAGAATTGATCAGCCAATTCAAGCATTCCTTCAAATGAGTCAGCCTTCCTCTCTTTTAAGTACAGTGACAGGCTTGGGTGGCAACTAGTAAGAAATTGTTCTCTAAGTAGCAGCTCTCTAAGCTCATCGTACTCCTGTGCTGTCCCTGAAAGTTCAATCCATATGTCGAAATAATGGCAAAGTCGGGCGGCATACTGCGTAGCCGTCTCACCGTCAGCTGGCTTTCCTGTCCGAAATCTGTCCCGGAATCCTTCCACAGTGAATCTAAATCGCTTCAGCAAAGCAGCTTTCACCTTGGCATAGTTGGCTGCATCGGTCGGCGTCAGCCTACCGTACACACTGAGCGCTTCACCACTCAAGCAAGTACTCAAAGCAGTTGCCCATTGCTGTTCCGGCCAATTCTGGCTCCTCGCAATCGTCTCAAATCTGTGGAGGTACGCGTCTAGGTCGTCCTTCCTTTCATCAAACGCTACGAGCAGCTTGCTTGGGTACAAGCGGAAGCCGTGATCTTCCGTTCGCTGCTCTCAACTCTAGCTTGGACGGGGAGTTTCACTTCGCTGTTGCAAACGGAGCCGCTCGAGTTCCATCTCGTGCTGCCGCTGCCGCTCCCTTTCCTCTCTTTCTTCTTTTCAGCTGTCGCTCCCTCGCTTCTCTTTCTTCTCTCGCCCTTTCGGCTTGCCAACTTTCTCTCTCTCCAGCTCCAACTTCAATTGCTGCTCTCTTTCTTCCTTCAGCTGTCGCTCCTTTGCCTCTCTTTCTTCTTTCATCCTTTCAGCTGCCAACCTCTCTCTCTCCAACTCAGCTTCTTTTTTCCGCTTTGGCTCTTTCGACCGCCAACCTCTCTCGTTCCAACTCAGCTGTTTTTTCTTCCTTGGCTCTCTCAGCTGCCAACCTTCTCTCTCCACCGCCTCTTTCTCCTTCTGGCTTACCCATTTCCGTAGTTCGGCGCCGGAAAGCCCATCTTCTCACCAAGCGCAACTAACTTTTCGAGATCCATTGTGTCTCGCAACACGCAAATAAAACCATGCCGCGTGCGAAAAGTATCTGCCTAAATCGGTCTATCGGAACACTCCCCTGCACTCGTAACGAGAACACTGAACAACACACAAAATCGTTCCGATAGCCACTATCAACAACTCGAGGCTCTTCTCACTACTTTGGACACACTGTGCACCAAAGGTCCTGTTTCGCGGACGCCAGATTATTGTCACACATGTCCCGTTAATTAGGGAGGCGATCGCCGGGCTAATTCCTAGAGCCGAAGTATCGGCCCCCCGAACCGCACCACGAAAGCGTGGACAATTTAGGAGTGATCCTTTTTGGCGCGCCAGCGGACGCCGGCTGTGGCCCAAAGAACAAGTCAGAGCCGAGAGTTGATAAACAAACAAATTATATTCTCAATAATGGCAGATCGAAAACAATACACAAAAATGCACACTCCACAATAGTTGCATACAATATGTCACCAATCAAACCAATCAATCAACGTACTACACAATACAATCAGCCACACTTGAAACAACGGACACGGACAACAATACGCACTACAATGCAGTCGCATGCATTGAACAACCAAGACACTTAAAGACTAAAGAGATAGAAAACCTATTCAGTCCAAAGTTCTTGGAACCAAAGTCTAGATGATACTCTTCCGAGAATCACTCACTCAAAGTCCAGCGTTGTTGTCGTTCCGCAGCCCTCGAAGTTTCTCTTCCAGGAAACCTCCCGTCTTCAATTGGCCACTCTTCAAACTTCAACTTCTTCGCCGGAACACGTCGGCTTCACACCCGCAGCTGTTGCCACGCGTCTTCGCTCGATAGCGGTAAACACACGCTCTTGCCTGTAGCCCGAGCCTTCACCCCTCAGGTGGAAATCCTCTTCATATCCGGCTTCGTCCCTACGGACCAAAACCTTCGCCGACTACACGGCGGAATCCCTACGCGCTCTGGCGCTCACTTCCGTCTCCTCCTGATCTTTGACGTCTCGGCCGCTCGATTAAATACCTTCCGCGCCACCTTCCAGAGAGTTCTCGTCATTTCGTCGGCGCGATACGCAGCGAAAGCTGGGGAGAGGCGCGAGACGGTTCGACTGCCCTCCCCGGAGGATGATTCAACTCGGTTATGACCACGCCCCTTTCGTTCTAGAAAAATCGCGGGCTTGCTGGGCCGCCGATGTGGGGTGAGGAGGTTCGTCGGTGAAGCCACGCTTCCGAGGGAGAGAGCGCGCGCCCGGGGAGCCTTGGACGTTTTCTTTCTTTTTTTTCTTTTGACCTCGCGGCGTTTCTCCCGCCCGTTATCGCAAGAATTTGGCGGCGCGCCCGTTTTTAGCGCTGGTTCTGTGACATAAGGTAAAAATTCAACGTAATGTAGATGGCCCATTTTCTAGACTTGACTAGATCAAGCTCCTATTGTGCGGCCGTTTATAAAAAAATGGCAGATCCCACGTACAGTGGGAATCGATGATATGCGAAGCACGAATAAGATAGGTCATGTCACTTTCAAATTAGCACAACCTTACAAGGTGAAGGTAAATGATGCAGTACATGACTTTTGTGCCAGGATTATCATGTTTGAATGTGTCGTTTATTTTCGTCATCTATTCACGTCACGTGGTACCAAATTTAGTATATGTGGAGCTAGCGAAACTGCCACGAGCACGCTATTAGCGTGGTATGTTGTGATGTTCTTGCATGACACACATGTCAGAATTATCATGTTTGCACCAGTGATATATTTCATCATCCATTACCGCAATCATCATCATCCTCATCATCATCATCAGTCTGACTACGTCCACTGCAATACAAAGGCCTCTCCCATATTCCGCCAGTTAACGCGGTCCTGTGCTTGCTGCTGCCAATTTATACCCGCAAACTTCATAATCTCATCTGTCCACCTAACCTTCTGTTTCCCCCTAACCCGCTTGCCTTCTCTGGGAATCCAGTTAGTTACCCTTAACGACCAGCGGTTATCCTGTCTACGCGGTAGCAGCCCGGCCCATGTCCGTTTCTCCTTCTTGATTTCAGCTATGATATCATGAACCCCCGTTTGTTCCCTAGTCCACTCTGCTCTCTCCTTGTCTCTTAAGGTTACACCTACCATTTTCTTTCCATTGCTCGCTGCGTCGCCCTAATTTAAGCTGAACTCTCTTTGTAAGTCTTCATGTTTCTGCTCCGTAGCTAAGTACCGGCAAGGTACAGCTGTTATATGCCTTTCTCTTGAGGGATAGGGGACAATCTACCTGTCATAATTTGAGAGTGCTTGCCAAATGTGCTCCACCCCATTCTTATTCTTCTAGTTTCTTCAATCTCGTGGTTCGACTCCACGGTTATTACCTGCCCTAAGTAGACATAGTCTTTTACAACTTGAAGTGCACTATTACCTATCTCGAAGCGCTGGCCTTTTCCGAGGTTGTAAGTTACTTTTGTTTTCAGCAGTTACTTTTGTTTTCTGCATTTCACCACAACGATACACCGTGATTTACACAAACAAGAAACAATTGTGGCATGCAAAGTAGGAAAAAAGCTGCGCTATAGCAGCTTGACTAGCCCCACCTCCCATTTTAGGAACCACCTCTCATTTTAGGAACCCACTTTTCTGCTCTCCTTGTCTAACTCCGTAATCATGAGTGGCAATTTGTCTCCTGAGTTACTCAGCAATGCAATGTCTTCGGCGAAGCGCAGGTTACTAATGTACTCTCCATTAACTCTTATTTCAAATTGTTCTCCTTCTAGGCTACTTAAAACCTCCTGCAAGCTCGCGGGTAAATAGCATTGGGGAGATTTTGTCCCCCTGCCTTACACCCTTCTTGATTGATTATCTGTTTATTTCTTTATGAAGCACTATAATAGCAGTTGATCCCCTGTATATTTCTTTCAGGATGTCTATATATACTTCATCGACGCCCTGATTTCGCAGTGTCTGTATGACGGCTGATATTTCTACTGAATCAAACGCCTTTTCGTAATCTATGCAGGCTATGTATAGTGGTTGGTTATATTCTGAGCATTTCTCTATTACCAGATTGATAGTATAAATGTGGTCGATTGTTGAGTAGCCTGTTCAAAATCCTGTTTGTCTCTTGGTTGATTGAATTCTAATGTTTTCTTTACTCTGTTAGGAACTACCTTTGTGAATAGCTTTTATACTACAAAGAGCAAATTGATCGGCCTGTAATTCTTCAAGTCCTTGTCATCTCTTTTCTTATGTATTAACATGATTTTAGCGTTCTTCCAAGATTCTTGTACTCTTCCCGTCAAGAGACACCTCGTAAACAGGGTGGCTACTTTTTCTAACACAATCTGTTCTTCATATTTCAGCAGAATCTGATGTTACCTAATCCTCACCAGCAGCTTTGCCTCATTGCATGCTCTCCAAAGCTTTTGTGACTTCTGCTATCAGTACTGATGGGATGTCATCTGGGTTACTGCTAGTTCTTATAGTATTAAAGCCATGGTTGTTCCAACTACTGTAAAGATCTCTGTAAAACTCCCCCACTAGTTTAACTATCGCAGGAATTTTACAGAGATCTGTACAGTAGCTGGGACAACCATGACTTTATTACTATAAGAACTAGCAGTAACCCAGATGACACACCCCACCAGTCATGTAACACCAAATTTGGTATACGTGGATCTAGCCAAACGGACGCGAGTGAATCACGAAGGGCTCAATAGACTCAACTGTGGCGTTGACGCGCGACCACGGTCAGCACAGCGACGCTACGTTAGCAAAACGCGAGCACTCTATAGAAAAGAGCACGCCTATCTCGCAACCAGGTGCTTTTGGTGGTATGCCCTCGATCCCAGAGACGCCATAATTTGTTTGCAACAGCCAAGGCGCGCCTCGCTAGCCTGGAATGCAGTGGCTCAGAGAGGTTAAAACGCGAAAAAGCACCTGTTGACGCTGCGCCCCCTTATAAAATGCCATTTAGGTACCACTGCACTGTCATTTCATGCGACAACAACCGGCGCAAGAAGAATAGATTGCCAAGCACTGCCTGTGAAGTTCACAGCACATCGCGGGAGTCGTGCCAGTGCGGTGTTTTGCGATTGCACAGATTTCCGTCCACAACGAAAAGCCCCGAGCTCCACTTTCTCAAGATATGATCGCAATCAGCAGAAAAAACTACGAGCTCGGTGAAGTGTACAAGTAAGCACACTTATTGCGTTTATTCAAGCGCTACTTCAGCTATTTCAATTTACAGCAGCAATTTGCGTGTAGTATGCTTGTAGTACGAGCATAAAACTATTGCCGTAGTCTTTCGCAGGCCGCATGTCAATAATAGGCTAAACGTATTACGACTCACGCGTAAATGCACGCATCGCGCATGTTTAGTACAACTGCAACGGCCTACTATCACGATGCGTGAACGGCGCGGAAAGCATGACTTTCGGCTCGGTAGAACTGCGACATGCCGTGACTGTCACTAGGCGAATCTAGACGTGCTTTCGGCCTGTGTCACTAGCAAAGCATGGTAATATCTTGTTCTGGCTGGTACTTTTGCAGCGCGTGTGTCTTCCGAGTGCCCGACCGGACTGGCGATTCATGCACATGTATGCAGTGCATGAGCGTAAGTTGGAACAAGATTCTAGCGCTATCTATCATACCTTCGTCATTCATTCACGTCCCGTAATACCAAATTTGGTAAATGTGACGCTAGCAAAACGGCCGCAAGCGCATCATGAGCGTGGCTTGTAGTCATGTTGGTACATGACACGCATGTCATGATTTTCATGTTAGAGTCGGTCTCTTGTGTTTGCCATGCAATCATGTCATACCATACCTGTTTTTCAACATGCCATGTGAACGAAACCACCGCAAAAGCTGCAGGACCGTGAAACTTAGGTCATGACATTCATGAAATATTTGTCATGAGTTTGCTTCATGGCATGACAAGTCAAATATGTTGTTCATACAGTCACGTTATGCGATACAGGGTTTGGTATCGATACCATTACCGAAACGGCCTAAGAGCTAAAAGTCGCAGGTGGCTAGATAGATAGATAGATAGATAGATAGATAGGTAGGTAGATAGATAGATAGATAGATAGATATGTAGCGGGCGATGACGCTGGTGATCATGATCATTTTATTTGTGTGCGCATACCAATTCGTATGCCGAGGCGCATGGCGCAGACGCGGCCAACATGCCTCACTTTATCTCCAGAGGGCCGCGGAAGATACGCAGCCACGCCCATTTTGGTTGTCGCTTTCGAAGCCTGTTTTTCTTGGAAAATAAACTAGTCTTGTCCCAAACTTCAAGGAGTGTAGGTGCCTTGTTTTCGCGCCTGCGTCGACGAGTACGCTACAAAGTGGTCACCCGGACGTTTGGAAAAACAGCAGCCATGTCGGACGAGGAAGGCACTTTAAGTTCGCCTACAACCAACGCTTCGGAGTTAAAACTTCCTCGTTTCTGGCCCAAAGCCCCCAGGGTGGGGTTCAGCAAAATCGAGGCCCGCTTCGAGCTTTGACGCATCACATCGCAGCAGTCGAAGTACCTGCACGTTGTCTCAGCACTGCCACCTGACATCGCTGACGCCGTAGACGATGTGCTCGCCTCCACTCCATCGGAGAAGGCCCTACGACGAACTAAAAAGCACCGTCCTGAAACGTCTTGAGGTGTCCGAACAGAGCAGGCTGCAACAACTCCTGTCTCATTAAGAGCTCGGTGACCAGCGTCCCTCACAACTACTCCACCGAATGCGTCAGTTGCTGGGCCAACAAGCGTCAGAGGAGTGTCAACATCCATTGCTTCGCGAGTTGTTTTTGCAGAGACTGCCACAGTCAACACGGATGATACTCGCTGGCTCGGGTGACGTGACTCTCGAAGGTCTGGCTCAACTTGCCGACCGCATCACCGACTGCACTGAGCCACCAAAACGTCTTTTGCTGCAACGGGAAGGCCCGAACGTGCAGACGGCTTAGGACGTTTAGAGAACAGAGTTGACCGACTGGCTGCAGCAGTTAAGAACCTCGCCCTGTCCAACAAAAACCGGCCTGCACGGCATAGTTTGCCCTCCCGTGCTCGAAGCCCGCAGCACCACGGACACTCAAGCGAGGCAAAACAGAAAATCTGCTGGTACCACCGTCGTTTTAGAGAGCAAGCCACTCGCTGCACCAATCTATGCTCGTGGACAGCAAACGCACCGGCCAGTCGCTAACGGCAGAAAGCGACACGGGCCATCGATCAAGCCGCCTCTTCTTCATTGTCGACCGCATCACCGGCACACGCCTCCTTTTCGATACCAGAGCGAAGCTATCTATCCTACCAGCAGCAGCTCAACAATGCCGGGGTGGCAAGCTCATTTCGAGCCCAATTGCAGTAAATAATACTGCCATTGCAGCATATGGAGTCCAGTCAATGACGATAGACATCGGACTCAGGCGTACATATCGATGGCTTTTCGTTGTGGCCGATGTCAGAATTTCCATCCTGGGAGCGGACTTTCTGAGCCACTTCAATCTTGATGTAAGCATTCGCGATCGTCGTCTCAAGGATAACGTCACTTCGCTCGCTCTTATCGGACTGAAGTCTGACCTGTCCTCATGCGGAATTTGCACTTTCGACCAATAGTCAAACTTTCAAAAGATTCTGGCTGAATTTCCTGAAATAACCAGACCTCGGAACACCGAACTGCCAATAAAACACAAGGTGACGCATCACATTGGCACCACCGGACTGCCCGTCACCGCTAGACCTAGGAGACTTGCTAGACAAAGACATGAAGTCGCCCGCCGTGAGTTCGACCACATGCTCCAACTCGGCATCATTCGACCTTCTTCCAGCAACTGGTCTTCCACGCCTCACATGATGCCAAAACAAGAGTCTTGTGACTGGCGGGCTTGTGGTAATTATCGGGCGCTCAATGCTGTGACAACGGCAGACCAACATCCTCTCCCCCACATCCATAATTTCAGCGCTCGCCTCGCGGGAACGACCATCTTCTCTAAGCTGGATCTGATGGCCGCGTATCACCAGATTCCAGTAGAACCAACCGACATCCCCAAAACGACCTCGACAACGCCTTTCGGCCTCTTTGAATTTGTTCGCATGCCGTACGGACTGAAGAACGCGGCACAAACTTTCCAGCGTTCCATGAATGATATTACTTACGGACTGCTGTTTGCTCTTTGTAGGTGCCTTCTTTTCGCGTTTCCATGGTACGAGTACGCTACAAATAGTTAGATAGATAGATAGATAGATAGATAGAATGATAGATAGATAGATAGATAGATAGATAGATGTGCTCAAAGTCACCGAAGTTCACTATGAGATGCTTCACATTGAAAAGAAATAATCATCAGCAGAGCAAAGATATGAATAAAATACAGAGCTGAACTAAAAGGCTGCAGTCAGTTTGGTGAGTTTTTTTTAAGTGCGCAGCGTGATTTCACTGGAAACATGTACAGTTATTAAAGGAATCTATAATGATGGAGTTTTTCTTTGAACAGGAACCCGTTTGTCTGCAAAAGAATGCTACAGTAGAGGTGCACTTCTGGCGTTGTGTGATGTCACACAAAGTGTGGTACAAATGGCTTGTGTCGGAGCCTGAAGTTGGAGCTCTGCACAATCCACGAGGTCGTTTTTACACCACAGGACTTTGCGTAAGCCTGCCTGGCCTGTGCAAAGTTCGTGCACATGTCTTTTTTGTTGTTTGATTACATTAGGGCGAGAGTAAAATGATTTTTAAATAAAATAAAAAAATTGAAGTGTATTGTAACTTTTTGTTTTGTTCTTTTTAAAAACGTGTAGTACCATTGGACATAGTGGGACAAATATTTGATACTGAAACCAAAAGTATCAACTGCTTTACCAGCAAGGTTTCTCATCGTGGCCTGTAAATATTAGCTTTGCCATTTATAACATAAGCATTCCTGCTGCAATTCAGTAATATAATATTCATCTATAGTAAACGTAGAATGGGCATACAAATATCAATCAGGAAACCAAATGAACACCTTCCAAATAAATTAATTTGATACAATTCCCAATTTTTGCGCTGAGCTGAATTACCACCATGAAATCTGCTGAAATTGTGCCAGGCTGTGCCGAAATGCACACCGAGCCTAATAATGTTCTCAGTTGTGCCAATATCTGCGAGAAATAGAGGCCACATTGGCTACCTGCTGCTTGTATCATCAACCAATAAAATTAAAACGCGCTCACCTTAAACCACGTTGGGAGATATATACTCATTAGGTGAGCACACTACCTAGACATCATCGAAAAGGTAAAGTTAAACAACGACAACCTGCGCGCCCTGTACACTGACCGCAGGGGATGGACATTGGCCGGACGACACACCTTCGAGACAATATGCGCTGCCACAGCCAATAATACTCTCTGGGAAATACGAATTTCCTATTCGGTAAACGCAGCTATGACATGTTCAAAACCAAAACTGGAAGCGTATGCCACGTTTTCTACATGCAAACTGACTCGACCAGCAGCTCCTCTATTTACATGAAATAGAGGAGCTGCGCCTTGCCCGCGCCGCGCCGCGCCTTGCCGGCCATGAAGGAAGAAACACTGAGCAGGGGCCTTATTCTATCCCAATCTATTGCGAGAAGTGTGGCGGAAGCGACGTCAAATTTATGGGGCAAACAAACCGGTATGGGGCAAACAAAACAGCAGACGCTTCACGTTGTGCTCTCAGTGCTGGTTCGCTTCTGCGCGGGATTATAGCACCGGCGTAAACTTAACGCGTATTGTATGGTTTGCATGCAGTAAAATGTTGCGAGCACATCTTTTCGAGACTGTTCGTGCGTGGCATGCCCGAGCGATGGCGTGCAGAAGTACTTCGGAGAGTGTTTTTGTGCAACAGCAGAGAGCACTGGTACGTGTCGTAACCAACATAATTCAGCCCCTTACATCATCGTATTCGAACTCACCCAGCAGTGACTTACGCATTCTGCTCGCCGTGAGGCTCTTTTTTTCTGTGTCCGATTTCCCGGTCTTCGGGCCGACAAGCAGTTTTTGTTCGTATATACTGTAAGTGCGGCAATGCGTGATTTTCAAAACTTGCTTCGTAGCTATTAAATGCAATGCCAGCCTAGTGCTTGACGTACTTCACGTCGGTAAGAAGGCACCACTGTATTGTATAAGCTATCGTGCACGTAAAGTGAGTAATTCCAGTGCGCACACAACTTGCACGCTGATTTGATTGGTATGTGGAGTTTAACGTCCCAAAGCCACCATATGATTATGAGAGACGCCATAGTGGAGGGCTCCGGAAATTTCAACTACCTGGGGTTCGTTAACGTGCACTCAAATCTGAGCACACGGGCCTACAACATTTCCGCCTCCATTGAAAATGCAGCTGCTGCAGCCGGGATTCAATCCCGCGACCTGCTGATTAGCAGCCGAGTACTTTAGTCACTACATCACCGCAGTGGGGCAACCAACACGCTGCGAGCACGCACCGTACAATACATACAAAATTAAGTCCGATAACCAGAAAAGAAAAGAAAAGCTTATTGCCCTTTCGCATGAACGACACAACTTCTAAAAATTCGACACGATGCCTACACCACTAACAACGAAAGCTTTGGTGTGTTCAAAGTTGACACATTGAGTAAGAACCAACGCAGCGTACAGCTGAGAGCCCCACACGCAAATACTATGCATTATTGATCAAGAGTGAAGCGAACGTACGTGAAAAGTACCACCAGGTACATCCGGCGGTGCACGCGATTCGCACCGAGTATACACTACAGCTGGGCATCGCACAGCTTTGCTAAATAACACGCAAAAGTAGCAGTGCTCGTGAATTGACTCGCTGCCGACACCTACGAGCTTCCATTCCACCGGTACGGTGTACTTTACCGCCGGTCCAGTGGCGCCGCTGGTAACCCGGATTCAGCGTGTTACACTCCTGAATTTATTTCTGTGGTGTGCGAGACCCTGCTACATAACATGAAACGCGATCAAACAAAACAAAAAGATGGTAGAAAAATGAAGCATGTGCAAGTTATCCCATATGTTCACAAATTCTTGCATAACTTGAAGTGAATTGCATCGAAGCATAACGTGCAAGTTGTACTGTCCGCGCCCTACAAACTCTCGAGGTTATGTGTCATGGCCTACAGAGCAAAACGCCCTGAGTGCGCAACCGAACACTGGAAGAGGTTCGCAGATTGTATTTCGCAGGTAGTTTACAGGTTTCTTCTAAGTTGTGGACTTGAGTACATTGGTCAAACTGGCAGGTGTTTTAATGAGAGTGCGAAGGAACATGACTATACTGTACGCAATACGACCAGTGGTTTTCTGGCTGACCATTGCAGGCGTTGGGGCTGCTCTCCTGACTTTCGTAGTAATCGATTTTTTAAAATGAGGAGGGATAAGATAGAGCGCGAGATTGTTGAGGTTTTCTTCATTCATGAAGCAGGTGACAAGTGCTTCAGTATGCCTCTTATATCCTTGTCTGACGCTGAAATTAGTTATCTTGGAGGCTTTCTTTGATTTTCCGTGTCATTTCCTTTCCATCACCTCATGCATTTCTTTCATTAGGCTTGCGCGAATCCTTTGAAGATTTCATCGTTTGAAGTTATTATCGCTGGTTAAAACCAGCCTTCTTTTCTTGCTTCTAAACCTCCTCTGCATCACATTTTAGGCACATATATATGCACAGGAGATGGCAATAAATTTTCAGTTTTTAGTCAGCGCTCTGTCTCTACTGTCCTTTGTTGTACTCGGCTGCTGACCCGCAGGTCGCGGGTTTGAATTCCGGCTGCGGCGGCTGCATTTCCGATGGAGGCGGAAATGTTGTAGGCCCGTGTACTCAGATTTAGGTCCACGTTAACAAACCCCATGTGGTTGAAACTTTTGGAGCCCTCCACTACAGCATCTCTCATAATCATATGGTGGTTTCGAGACGTTAAACTCCACATATCAATCAAATCAATTACTGTCCTTTGTTTGCCGAGTTTTAGCGCTGCGCTTTCTATGTGAGCTGTATGAACCGGTCTCCAGATTTGGTAGGCAAATCAATAAGGCTGTGCTTCTTCTGCAATAGATGGCGCATTACTTAGTGAGCTGTGCACCAGTGTCTCGCTGGCTTGCCACATGTGTATAAGGAAAGCGCAGATGAACCAATACGGGTAATAAAATAGGTTTGTCAACATTTTTTTTGTCGAAGTTCTTGCGATCATCTTCTAATGCTGTGAAAGTCGAAATGAATGTAGGCTGTCACCACAGGCACGGCTATACACAGATACCTATGCGAGCACTCCAGTCACTTGAAAATGCCTGAAACATCAACATACACATTTGTATAATAGGCACCTGCAATTTGTACACCCCACTAGAGGGATAGTTTTGTTCTGTAGCACAACGAAGCTAAATGGAGAGTGACACCTGTTTTTTTTATTTTGCCTTTGTTTTTTATATGAATGCTGGAATTTAATTTCCGTAATTAGACGTGTACCCTGTCAACATTGAAAATGTTATTTACATATGTCGACAAGTGCAGGCAGCGGTACCAACACTTACTTTTGTAAGGGCCTGTAATGCAGTCGTTTGTGTCGTCTTGAGTTGTAAAATAGTCTCTCCACATCATCACAAGACTAGTGGTTTTTCTGGACTCACATTGCTAACATACTCAAGCGATTTCACTACAAATATATTTTCTAAATTTGGTGATTGTGTCATTGCTTGTGTGAGCATGCATGAGGCGCCACAGCAGAGTACGTCGCATCACATAAGCTGTACAGACTGCAGAGAAACAAAACTATGGCTAACTAAGACAGTAAAATACATGTATACCTATGCAGGAGCGGTGGCGACACTATATTAAAAACCTCATCAGAACCAAAAGGTTCACTGCACTTAGCAGCTTGGCAGTTATTGCATTTTTTCACAATGGTTGGGTATGCCAGACAGGGAACTTTTTCAGCGCAGTGTCCCTTGACATTGTCCCCCTTAGTGGCATGTTCCTCAGGATGTGTTCATTGTAGTGTGTTCATTCTTTGCACATGCGTTCGAGCTCGGAATGTTTTTTGCAGACAAAATCAGTTGAATGAAGGACCTGATCGTTCATGAGCACTGTGCGCCTCAACTTGTCCAGAAGGTTGCCGTCTTTTGTTGCACAAAACTGGGAAAACTTGTTTCTCATGTCTTATACCCCGGGATGTATTGCATCAGGGTACAAAACGTTTTCTACCAATTATGAACTACAGACTTTGGCGCATTCCTGCAAAACCATGCGTTAAATAACTGGGCAACAAGTGATGCTACCTATCGTAGAAACCCAACAGTTACAGCGAGAGCGTGTCACACTCTCTTGAGAGTGTTTCCGCCCTGTCTTCTTTACATTATCTTTATGAGCGTGGCGCTGCCTGCCTTGTTCTCACATAGTAGACGCCCTTTCGTGGAGAGAGCCCTTGCTTGCCAGGCTGTGCTATGAGAGCTTTCACACCAGCTGTAAAACTCACCATAAAGTTATATTAACGGGTGTGACGTTGGCCAAAGAGAGCTCTGTAAATCGCCGCATAAGGTATACAACATGTGCAGAGTGCACGCACAATGACTATCAGTAAAAGCAAAAGCTCGCATTGAAGCTGTCCGCGTACGACGGCGACGTTGCCGACGGTGAATTTTAGTGTTTCGGTGTAGGCATCTAAGGTTTTCTCCTTTATAATGCACCAGAAGGCATACTTGATAGTTTTTTGGTGCACATAATTCATAGTTGATACATTCGAACGACAGAAGTTATTTCGGTAAGTGGTCAGACGCGCCAACCATGTTTTTCAAGAGCGCAGTGTTGACGTGTCTGACATGCAAACTGTACCGCTTAAACAACTAGATAGCGAATGAATGAACTAGCATGTCACCTTAAGCAATCACTTCACAAGAGCTCTAGTTGTGGATATAAATCTTCACATTAAATACCACGAAGAAAGCCATGCAAAGCGGCTTTCTTCGGCACGCCATGCGAAGCGGCACGTCTACGTGAGGTTCCTAAACAATGAACGCACTCAACGACTTGGCAGGTCAAGTCTACAGTGTTAAAGCAGGCGTTGAATTACTAAGTGAACCTTGACACATACTCATATTGATAGACTTGCAACTTACATCGCAAAGCCGAGTGCAAAATGTCTGCCTGAAATTCTTACTTCTGATTCTATGCAACCATGTCCTTTGTCACAACTTGTTACACTCAAGATGATATCATGAAATGCTTTCGGTTGACACTAGACTTATTCTGGCATCAGAAGGTGGAACAGGCACCGATGACATTCAACAGCAACGTCATTCAAGTGGTAAAAGTATTTCACAGCTCAACGTGCATTGAAGTGCATATCCAAGTGCATATCCAAAAACAGGTGCGTTGTACACCACCGAATCCGTGCTTCTAAAGCAAAGTTAGTAGTCGAGAGCGACTGCAAACAATCGAGTTCTGCGAGCGGTCCCACGTGACAGCATCTAGCCAAAACCAACTCGGCGCCAGCCTCGGATAGGTACAAGGAGAGAAAGATAGAAAGTGTGCTTTTAACCACATATATCGTGACGTAATGAAGTTGCAGGGGTGTTTGCAAACCTCTCCTACTGTGCGCGAAGAAAAATGAGGAGGACAACAAGAGTGAGGAAAGCCGCAAAGCACGTTTCGATGAAATTGTTGATGCTTTTAACATCGTTCGCACAATCTTTAGCACCCACGAATATGACGAAGCTATACAAAGCTTACTAAGCGGTCAGTCATCAAACCCTTTCGAAGCAATGTCATTATATAAAACAGAACAAGGTCACCACTAGCTTAAATAAATTTAGGTTGTGCTCTGTAACTGCAAGATTTGCACATTTTTCTGTTGTCACTGCAAAGAAATTGTGACAACGAACAGAAATTAAGGGGCTCGACTGTGCAGCAGTTGCAATAGGTAAAAAAGTTCAGAAATTTCTGTGCACAGACATGTGTGGTGTCTCAAATATTATGTGACTAAATTCA
>WOVY01010994.1:167500-192346 GCA_013436015.1 Rhipicephalus annulatus
CGGTAGTGGATAGACATCCTTCAGCGTGATCTTGTTCAATCGCCGGAAATCGACACAGAAACGAATAGAACCGTCTTTCTTTTTGACGAGAACCACCGGAGACGCCCATGGGCTCTGTGAAGGGCGAATGACGCCTCTGCGAAGCATGTCGTCTACTTGGTCAGCAATGACGCGGCGTTCTGTAGCGGACACGCGATATGGTCGTTGTCGCAGCGGTGAGTGGGACCCAGTGTCGATGTGGTGTTCTACTGCTAAGGCACGGCCGAGAGATGGTTGTTCAACGTCGAAAGAATGGGGTAGCTGTCAAGAATGGTGAGGAGTTGTGAACGCTGCGAAGATGTCAAATCTGCAGCGGTGAATGGTTGAAATATGTTTGCCGACGTTGAGTCAGGCGCTGAGACGACAGCCAGTTCACAGACGGATGTAGAAGGCACCTCATCGGGGACGGATATAATTCTGGAAGAACTGATTGTCTCGACGTGGCCAAGGCACTCGTGACAAAGTAGCGATAAAGACGACGACTCATGATTATAAATTGGCATTGTGGTTGAGCCTTCTACAAGATCAAGAGCAGCAAAAGGCAGGGGGAGGGCTCTTCGGGCGACCAATATTGGAGATGGTGTGAAGAAGACCGTGCCGTCGGATATGGCGCTGCATGAAACTGGCACGAACGCAAAAGAGCATGGAGGGATGTAGGTGTCATCGCTAACGACAAGTTTAGCAGCAGACTGGGTGTCGACGGACGCTTGGTCATCCAGTGAGCAAAATTCAACCTCAGCCCTAGCACAGTTGATTACGGCGTTATGACGCGACAAAAAGTCCCATCCCAAAATAAGATTATGGGAGCACGATGAAAGAACCACGAACTCTATCGTATACAGAGCGTCCTGAATTATCACGCGGGCTGTACATACTGCGGTCGGCTGAACAGGTTGAGCACTGGCTGTGCGAAGCAATAATCCGGAGAAAGGCGTCGTAACCTTACGAATTGAGCGGCAAAATCCAGCGTCTATAACAGAAACAGCGGCACCGGTATCTACAAGAGCGACAGTAGGGACATTTTCGACGAACACATCAATAACATTGGTAGGTGACAAATGAGGACTTGGGCAAACCGAAACTTGCGCAGTTCTTGCCTCAGGAACTGCGTCGTCTAGTTTTCCTCCTCGTTAGGCGCGGGCCGTCGACGCATAGGAGAAGGCGAGCGGCGGCGTGGAGAGGGCGAGCGAAGACGTCCCGACCGAGGGCGGTGGTCGTCCTGGTAGCGGGCTGGCATTGGAGTGGAGGAACCGTATCGCGCGTTGAAGTCAAGCGGGAAGAAAGGCTCACGGTGGTTTTCATTGGTGATATGCGTCCGGCGGCGGCAATACCTTGCGACGTGTCCGGGGTATCGACAAGCATAACATATCGGGCGATTGTCGGGGGTGCGCCACGGGTTAGCGGTGTTGGTGCTGGTCCAGTGAACTGGAGCTGGGGGATAGCTCGCGCGAGGCTGGAACGGAGGCGCAGGCGCCTTGCGAGTTGGCATGGCTGCAGCCGCGGCGTAGGTGAGAGGAGCAGCCACAAGATTAGGTTCGCGAGCAGCTGGTAAGGCCTCGGCGACCTCTCCTTGAATGACGTCACGTAGAGAAGATGGTAAAGTTGTGGTAGCTTCTGGTGTGAAAGGCACCAAGGAAAGCTGTCGTGCAACTTCTTCACGGACAAATGCTTTTATTTCGGCTATTAGTGACGCTTTGTCATGACCACTGATCACACTAGACAGCGATGCCAAATCGTGTGCTGGAGGACGTCTTGTCAAAGCTCGCTGCTTCCGCAATTCATCGTAGCTTTGGCAGAGGCTGATTACGTCGTTAACAGTGGTCGGGCTTTTCGCCAAGAGCATTTGAAAAGCATCGTCGTCAATCCCTTTGAGGATGTGCTTACATTTTTCAGCTTCCGTCATTTCGGAGTTCACGCGTCTGCACAAATCGACGACGTCTTCTATATAACTTGTGAAGGTTTCACCCGTTTCTTGTGCGCGTGTGCGTAAACGTTGCTCGGCACGAAGTTTTCGGACGGCAGGTCGATCGAAGACTGATACAATCGACGTTTTAAATTGCGGCCACGTTCGGACGTCTGCCTCGTGATTTCTAAGCCAAAGGCTGGCTACGCCAGCGAGGTAGAACGACACGCGTGTCAACTTGTCCGCGTCCGTCCATCTGTTTAAAGCGCTCACCCGTTCGAAAGTCGAGAGCCAATCTTCAACGTCGTTGTCATCTGTTCCACTGAAGATTGGAGGCTCCCGCTGAGGAACACTGCCTGGACAGGTGGCCGGAGGAGATGGAAGCGTCTGCTGATCGGCGTCCGGCATAGCACAAGGTAGCCGTCGAGAACGGAGTTCCAGGATGGTAGCGGGAAGGTGTAAGGGACGGTACCCAGCACCTCCACCAGTTATAAAGGAGATTTATTAAGCAGAAAGGTTGATGCTTGGAAAGCTTGGAAGGCGATGCACCAGCCGCAATTTCCGAGCTCGAGCCACTGCTGCACACTCGATGCTGCTGCCTCTGCGCCGGAGTACTTCCTCTTCTTTACAATATATATTGAAGCCTCACTATGCATGACCGGCGTCAGCAAACCTAGCTTCCATAGTCCCCAGCCCAAACACCCAACCCTACTATCAATCATGGCGCCCAACGAGACCTACATGCTACTTTTGTGGATATCATGGACACATCGCACGTGTCTGTTGCATGCGTCAGCGAGACGAGCGTCGTGGGTATGGCACTTACGAAAGAGATGACTACACCACAGCAACCACTTTTAAGCACCGCCCTTATGTTACGCTTCATGATTGCTTTTCCTCGTCATCAATAACTCCTGAAATGGTTCCTCACTACCATGGTGCCAGGCATCAGTCGTCGTCCCCTATCTATCGCTCTACGTCACCACTTCGACCAGCCTCACAGTTCACCGGCCGTCGCCCGGTAAACTATATTACGCTTCTGGAGAAAAAGCTGCATTTAGGCAAGTGAAAAAAATCCTCCATGACATCCTCATAGTATGATATCTGTTTCGGTGGAAGGCATAGAAGTGGAAGCATTATTAGTCACTGGTGTTAGTTTCTGAGTCATTCACAGAGATTTGTGTGCGCGTCTCCACAGAATCACTACGCCCTACGATGGACCTACTTTGCTCGCTGCTCAGGGGGACGCCAACCGACCTTCCACCATGTGCACTGTTCGTGTCTATACTGATGAACTTCTCCCTTGTGTGCAATTTTCAGTGCTTAGTTCGTGTACTCAACAGATAATATTAAGATGGGACTTTCTTTCAACGGCGTCCGCGTCCAACTGCTGCCGGCAACGTGTCCTACATGAACGATACCGCCTATTCGCTTAACGCAGACCACACAGCATTTCGTTTTTATGCTGCAGAAGACACTTAGCTACCTCCACACAGTCAGCGAATTATTACACTTCTGCCAGATGTCATTGACTACGGTGATGTGCTCGTACAATCCTCCGTACGCTGTTTCACCAGAGGAATAGCCTTCGCATCAAGTCTGATACGTTTCGACGTTGGCTTCGCATTCGTTGTGCAACAAACCCAACGCGCGAAAGAAATTCTGGTTCCGAAGGGCTCAATGTTGGCATGCATTGCTACACCGGAGCCTTTCTGTGTGGTAACTTTTCAAAACGCTTCTCCTGAAGATCTCCCTGTTGCACGTTCCCCGCACCTCCACCACTTGCAACGTAGTCCTTTATACGCCTTTATTAGGCCTGGACGACGTGGCCAAAAACAGTTACCTCCGAGGCATAGAGCCACATCAATGGTCATCCCCACGAACTATGAAGGTGAAGAACACTAGGTGATGATGGTTTTATACAGGTGATGAAGAAGCGTGCTGTAAATATATATATATATATATATATATATATATACATATATATATATATATATATATATATTCAGTTATACAGATAATATTAGTACCTACGAGAAAAATTATCGAAGCGGCAGTGTTGGCAAAATTACACTCTGTTGTAACATATCCTCCTGACAATGTCATTCCCTATAGACAGACAATTGAGTAATTGCTGTTGTGATAAATAATTACACCTCACTTGTTCGTTTCTCCAGCGTGCAGCCAAGAGTGGCCATTGTTGAAAGTTGGGGGGGGCTTAGCCCCCCAACTTTTCTTAGTGGGGGGATCGCGCCCTCCTTGCTCCCCCCCCCGCCTGGCTGGTATGCCTACGTTTTTCTGGTACATTTGCATAAGTTTATTCGAAGCTTCATGCTATTTATATTACTAATCAACAAAACATTATTCAGACCGTAGCTTGAATATGCTGCTTATTTTTAGGATCTAGTCAATTAGTATTAACAACTATAATTGAGTCAGTTCAGAAACATTCAGCGCATTTCACAAACTCAAACCATTCCCACACAGGTAGCACTTCACTGACGAAATCAAACCTAGGACTAACAAATTTGAATCTTCGAAAAAAATTTTCTTGTGTATTTCTTTTTCAAGAGATCACCTATTATAAAGGAACTCACCTCTAAGATTTTCATACGTATCATTGCATCTTCATTTCTTTTTACTGCACTAATATTTTTTCAGAATTTTTTTAGCAAAAACGAGCTCTGAGTGGAACCGCCTTCCGCCCTCTATCGCCTGCATTGAGGATGCGTCATCATTCAAGGCTGCACTAACGGATAACTTCTTCAGTCTGTTGTAAATTAGTTTGTTTGAACATGTTTTTTCATTAGTCCCGCCGACCATCTCCCCCTCTCCCTTTCCATGAGGTTCTTCAACGAAAAACTATGTGTTTCTGTCCCCGGAGGTGGCGCTGCATCGCTTGGACTGACAAAAAATCCTCTGTTCACAATACGAACAAAACAGAACCCAATAGACGTACAAGTAGACGGCGTACATGTCACTGCTCTCGACGACACTGGCGCACAACTTTCCGTGATGACGAGTGATTTTCGCCGCATGCTCGAGAATGTTCACACACCTGCGGCCACTAAGTTCGTTCATGTTGCGGATGGCAGAATAGCATCTATCGTTGGAGTGTGCTACGCTCGTGTATGCATTGCGGATCGACACACAGTTGTTCTCTTAACCTTTCTTCATAAATGCCTCCACGACGTAATCTTAGGTCTCGACTTCCTTTCCGCGCATTCTGGCCTTATAGACTGTTAGATCAGTACGCTCCGTCAACAGTTGCCAGCAACAGAACCTCTTGCACAACGGCCGAGTCGCCTCTGCACAACCGGACATGTGCGCCGCCCTCCACAGACACTGACCTACGTAGAGTTTGTCTCAATACCACCAGTTCTCGACGGTGACTATGCTCTGATCCCTATTGCCGATGTCCTTATAAACCGTGGCATTACATTAGCGCACTCCATTCTGTATGTCGCAGGAAATTCCACGTGTCTCCCGGTTGTCAACTTTAGCTTGATACCTCAAGTGCTGCCACAAGGAATCCCTTTGGCGTTGCTCTGCACCTTAGAAGAAAATGCGGTAGATGTTTTCACGATGGCCACTCCTTCTGACCCCCACACTCAACATCAATCTGACACTTGCTCCAACAGCGCTATTACGTCGATGATCGCTTCCAACTTAACGCCGCAGCAAACTGACGAGCTCCACGGGGTTCCGCTGTCCTACATCGACATTTTTGACCTCAGTGGCCATCCGTTGGGGAAAGCTACTGGTATGACTCACCGCATAAACACTGGTAATGAGCCTCCTATTTATACATGTTCATATCGGGTGTCGGCGGCCGAGCGTCACATTATCAAAAGTGAGGTCGCCAATATGCTCGCTAAGGATATCATTGAGTCATCCTGCAGTCCTTGGGCTTCTCCTGTAGTGCTAGTCCGCAAGAAAGATGGTGCATGGCGTTTCTACGTTGATTATTTACACCTCAACAAAACTAACAAAAGAGACGTGTACCCTCTGCCTTGAATAGATGATGCGCTTGATTGTCTCTATGTGTCCCGCTATTTTTCCTCCATAGACCTTCGTTCCGACTATTGTCAGATAGAAATAGATGAAATGGACCGTGAAAAGACCGCATTCATCACCCCCGATGGCCTATAACAGTTAAAGGTCATACGATTCGGCCTTTGTAACGCCCCAGACACCTTCGAACGAATAATGGACTTCCTTCTCAAATGAATCAAATGGTACACCTGTTTGTGCTACTTGGACGACGTCATTGTCTTTTCACCACTTGAAACTCATAAAGAGTGCCTATCAGCCACCTTAGGCATCTTCCGTCGCTCTGGCCTGCAGCTAAACTTGTCGAAATGTTACTTGGGACGCCAACAAATCACAGTACTTGACCATTTAGTAGACGCCAACGGTGCACAACCAGACCCGGAAAAAATCAGCGCCGTCAAAAACTTTCCTGTACCACGATCTACGAAGGATGTAAGCAGCTTCATAAGACTATATTCCTGTTTCCGACGCTTCGTGAAAATTTTCATGAAGCGTCGGAAACAGCTCCTCAAGAAAGACCGCCTGTTTTCATGGGGCTTCGCAGACGCTTCTCTGTTCTCGACCCTCATCGCTCTTCTCACTACTCCTCCGATTCTGGCACACTTCAACCCTGCTGCCCCTACAGAACTACGTACAGATGCAAGTGGAAATGGCATTGGTGCAGTGCTGGCTCATGTACAACATGGTCATGATTGCGTTATTGCATACGCCAGCCACCTCCTATCCGCACCTGAACGTGACTATTCGATCACAGAGCGTGAGGGCTCGGCTCTTGTATGGGCGGTGGCGAAATTCTGACCCTATTTATACGGATGCTAATTTGTGGCAGTTACCGACCACCACGTGCTCTGCTGGCTCAACTCTCTGAAAGATCCACCAGGCTACCTTGGTCGCTGGGCTTTGCGCTTGCAAGAGTTTTCATATTCAGTGGTATATTTATTTATTTATTTATTTATTTATTTAGGAATACTGCAGGCCTTAATAGGCCCAGGCAGGAGGGGAAAAGTACGAACAAAAGTACAAAGTCTGCAAATATCAAGAATATATACAAGTAGGATCTATACAAAGCAACAACAAAGTGAATCTACTAACAAGTAAATGAGCACTAAAAGAAATGTGATACAAAGAAAAATAATATACAATATGAGAAGATAAACAATACAGAACTATCTAATCAATGTACAAAGGAGTTAGTAAAAAAAAATAAACAGGGGAAAAAAATACTGGATCACTGTATTGAAAGAGGAAGGGCTAGATCTAAGCTGAAATGGATGCGATAGAGTCGGTGTTGCTGAGTGTACTAAGAGGTAGGCTGTTCCAGTCGGCTACTGTTCGAGGAAAAAAGGAATACTTAAAGATGTTGGTTCTGGTATTGTAAGGCGTTAATGTGGCAGAGTGGCGATGTCTTGTTCGGCGAGCAGTGAGAGGCTTTATGTAAGGTTCAGGAGAAAGAGACAATTTATTATTATACAGTAAGAATAGAAATTTAAGCCTGTGAATTTTTCTTCTTAGTTGCAAGGACTGAATGTTGTGTTGGGCCATTAGGTCACTTGGAGAGTCACTGGTGCGATATTTGGAGAAGATGAATCTTACTGCTTTACGTTGGATCCTTTCTAGCGCATCGATGTTAGTTTTAGTGTAAGGATCCCATACGATAGCTGCATATTCAAGCTTAGGACGGACAAGAGAGGTATAAGCGGTTAGACGGGTCTCGGGAGGAGCATGTTTTAATTTGTGTCTGAGGTAGCAGAGTTTTTTGAAGGCTGAGTCGCAAAGGTGAGAGATGTGGGAGTTCCAACTGAGAATATTAGTTATGATGACACCCAGGTACTTATATTCATCAACCTCTGTAAGAGGCATGGATGCAAGATTATACGTAAACGAAAGTTTATTAATTTTTTTGGTGATTTTCATAAATACTGTTTTATCAATATTAAGCTGCATGTCCCAGCGTTCGCACCATGTTAAAATTTTTTGAAGGTTAGAGTTTAGGGTGATTTGGTCTTGCTGGCAGGTAATTTCATTAAAGAGTAAGCAGTCATCAGCGAATAATTTTATCTGTACAGGTTCAGTAATAGAGTCAACTATGTCATTAATGTATATATTAAATAATAAAGGTCCAAGAACACTTCCTTGGGGAACTCCAGAAGTAACAGCAAGGTCACTCGAACAGCAATTATCAATTGCAACAAATTGCCTACGGTTAGTGAGGTAAGCAGAAATCCAATTTACTAGGTATGAGGGAACGTCCAGATGAACAAGTTTTTCGATTAGTTTCGCGTGTGACACGAGATCAAACGCCTTCCTAAAATCCAGAAATATGATGTCAGTTTGTCCTGATTTGTCGACAACGCTAGCGAGACTGTGAATTACAGTAGTTAATTGGGTTACAGTGGAGAGGCCCTTCCTAAATCCATGCTGCATAGGAGTTAAAATAGCTCGATCATCAAGAAACCTAGTGATTTCGTTAGCAATAATGTGTTCTAAAAGTTTACAACAAGAGGAGGTTAGTGATACGGGGCGGTAGTTTTGAACTAATGATGGATCGCCTTTCTTTAGGATAGGAATGACACGAGCAGATAGCCAGTCGTTCGGAAGCACTGCTGAAGATAGTGATGCACGAAAGATGATAACAAGAAAACGCGATAGCATTTCGGCGTATCTGTGAAGAAACACGTTTGGTAAGTTGTCAGGCCCGGGTGATGATTTTGTTTTTATATTCAACAGCATAGAAAAGACGCCAGGCAAAGAAACAAAACTAAAGTAATCCTTCACCAATGTGTGATTCAGGCAACGGGGAACAGGCGAGTTTGGAAATATACTATTAAAATAAGCATTGAAGTGAACAGCGATCTCTTGTTTAGCGACGACAGGATTGCCCTCGTGCATAATATGGTCAACTGGTTTACTTTTTTTTGCTGAGAAAGCTCCAAAACTTGCTGGGAGCAGTTCGGATGAAGTTAGGCAGGGTAAATTGAAAGTAACGAAGTTTAGCTGCCCTAACAGCCTCGTTTAATTTAGCTTGGCATGGTACGATTTCGTCACGAGAAATACCCCGTCGTCTCAGACGTTTGACTTTTCTCTTCGCATGCACTATCTCACGCGTCATCCAGGGAGTAGGTTTGGATGTTTTTTTAGTTCTGCTTGGAATAAAGTTGTCGATACAGTGCATACAAATATTCTTAAATTCGTCCCAAAGTTTAGCAGCGTCATGTCCCCCAAAAGCACTCAGACTATCATCAAGGTAATCTAGTACGCTCTCATCATTGGCACGTGAATAATCCTTTACAGAAACAGTTTTACAACTAGTAGACTTGGGAAGATCGATGGTACAGGAAAAAGCCACAAGTTCGTGATCAGAAATGCCTTGTTCAACAGAAACAGAAAACTCTTGAAAAGTCTGGCTAATAAATATAAGGTCAAGTATTGAAGCAGAAAAGCGCTAATTCGTGTAGGCTCAGTAACCACTTGCTGTAAGTTATGCATCAAAATAATGTCACGCAAATGTTCATTGTTTACGCTCACATCAGCGCTATATGTACCGCGAATCCAGTCAATGCCCGGTAGATTGAAATCACCTATTAAAAAATTTTATTGTGTACAAAAGATGCCATGTGTTCATGCAGATCTTGAAGAAATTGCGGAGGGGAATCAGGGGCTCGATAAACAGCAAATAATAGAAAAGATGTATTACGGCATAAAATTTTTAAAGAAAGCGTTTCAAGATCAGCTGTCTGACGTAGGAGAACTGCGGTGATATCTTGCCTCACCAAGACAGCAACACCACCACCCCTTGTATGCCTATCACGACGGTAAGCACGGTAATCAGAGGGAAAGACGTCCGTATCATCTATTTCGTCATGCAACCAAGTTTCCGTGATGACGACCACGTGTGGGTTATGCCCAAGAATAACCGCTTCAAGCTTATCAGTTTTATTAAGAACACTTCGTGCATTAATGTTCAAAATTCGGAAATCACGAGGTGGAGGAAGTCAGTCCTTTTTTGAAGTGCTACGATAGTTATGAATTTTAACCCTGCTGTTGGTGGGATCGCTCCATATAAAGTAATCGTTATCGACTCGCAGTTTCTCGTCTATCAAAGCGACTTTCTTGCCTTCTTTTTTTTCTGCTTTCGCACTGTCCCATAGCAATTTACGTTTTCTGAGTGTTTCACGCGAGTAATCGTTTTGTACGGAAAAGCTTGTCCCTTTTAGCTTGTAGGCGTTTTTTAGAACATCACGTTTTTCATTGAAGTTTTGAAAAAAAATGATAACTGGTCTTTGTTTACCCGGCTTCCCTAGACGATGGATTCTTCCAATCGAACTACAATTTACATTTAATTTCGCGGAAAATATATCGGTAACAACTTTTTGCTTAAGCTCAGTTTCCGTTTCACCGGCTTCCTCTTGAAGACCGAAGATCAACAGATTAGAACGCCTACTCCTGTCTTCTAAGTCCACAATTTTGGATTCTAGAGATTTTACGGTCCGTTCAAGATCATCTACACGAGCAGCACGTTTTTCTAATTCAGTGAACCGACGGCCCCAATCAGTGAAAATCTTTTCCATGTTATTTTGCTGTGTTCTAAGAGCCGCCACATCTTTAACCAATTTGGTTTGTCCTTCCAGTAGTTCTTGCAGCATTTTTTCTATGTCGGGATTTGGATTTGTCTCAACATCACCGCACAATAGAAGCAAGCATGCACAGTACATTTCGTAAGCGATACTAGCACAACGCCGTGGGCACAGCAAGACCAAAAGGCAGCGGTAATTGCTCTTGAACGAAGCAGAGTAATAACTAACCTGCATTAAGCAGAGAAATGGCTTGTGAGGCCCCATGCCCGCAGCTGGTCCGCCGTGCCCACTGAAGGTGTGCAGTTTCAGTCGTCCTTTTATAGAGTTGTCGACCGATGTCACATGACGTGCAGGTGGCGCTGGGGTTGACGTGGGTGTGACCAAGGCTGGCATGAGAAGAAAGGTTCCTTGATAAGCCTCCGTCGGTGATCCCGTGTTAAGAAACCACGTGGAAGGAACAGGCACGTTTTGACAGCTTGTAGATCCGGTAGAACAGAAGTTTGGATGATACGTCGCTCCGGTCAAACCAAAAACGAGCACCTGCATTAAGCAGAGAAATGGCTTGTGAGGCCACATGCCCGCAGCTGGTCCGCCGTGCCCACTGAAGGTGTGCAGTTTCAGTCGTCCTTTTATAGAGTTGTCGACCGATGTCACATGACGTGCAGGTGGCGCTGGGGTTGACGTGGGTGTGACCAAGGCTGGCATGAGAAGAAAGGTTCCTTGATAAGCCTCCGTCGGTGATCCCGTGTTAAGAAACCACGTGGAAGGAACAGGCACGTTTTGACAGCTTGTAGATCCGGTAGAACAGAAGTTTGGATGATACGTCGCTCCGGTCAAACCAAAAACGAGCACCTGCATTAAGCAGAGAAATGGCTTGTGAGGCCACATGCCCGCAGCTGGTCCGCCGTGCCCACTGAAGGTGTGCAGTTTCAGTCGTCCTTTTATAGAGTTGTCGACCGATGTCACATGACGTGCAGGTGGCGCTGGGGTTGACGTGGGTGTGACCAAGGCTGGCATGAGAAGAAAGGTTCCTTGATAAGCCTCCGTCGGTGATCCCGTGTTAAAAAACCACGTGGAAGGAACAGGCACGTTTTGACAGCTTGTAGATCCGGTAGAACAGAAGTTTGGATGATACGTCGCTCCGGTCAAACCAAAAACGAGCACCTGCATTAAGCAGAGAAATGGCTTGTGAGGCCACATGCCCGCAGCTGGTCCGCCGTGCCCACTCCTGGCCGTCTACACCATGATGCTGATTGCCTCTCCAAGTACCCTGTCGACGATTCTAAGGACACTGACAAGCCCACGGAGAACTTTACCTTGTCAGTGTCCGACTTCCTTAACATTGGGGAAGAACAGAAGCGCGATCCAGTGCTGCTTGACATCATCAGCCGTACGGAATCCTCCCCAAACGATGATTCCGTCCGCTTCTTTGGCATTCAAAAAGGTGCACTATACCGCCACGATTTCCGAACAGACGGGCCTAACCTTCTCATTGTTGTACCTAAGCATTTGCGCCACTGTGTTTTCACTGAACTTCACGAAGCTTCCATGGCAGGAAACTTTGGCGTATCCCGCACATACGAGCGCGTCCGGCGCCGTTCCTTCTGGCCAGGCCTTGCTCGCTCAATACGCCGATACGTCGCCACATGCGACTTATGGCAACGTCGATGGATGGATGGATGCTATGAGCGTCCCCTTTATAACGGGGTGGTGACAAGTATGCCACCAGGCTCGACAAAAAAAAACCTTTTTTTTGATGTTGGCCTAATGCCTCTACTTCGATAAATTCTATCTTAATGGAAAAAAAGGTAAATTTTCAGCTTAAGTTCTCTGCCATTTACGGCACACTGTCCATCTTTTATTTTTCCAATATTTATTTTTGTCCTTTCTCTCTAATTTTCTGCCACCAATACTCTAACCGTCTCTTACTTATTTCAATCGCGGGTGTGTTCAGCTTTCCATTGTTGTCCCTAAAACCCAAGGCTTCCTGTAGGCTCGTGCCCAAACGTACACCTGGGTGGATATCTCCACATTCAATCAGAACATGCTCCGCCGTTTCCTTATCTTTCCCGCAGCATGTGCATTGTTCTTCTTCTTTACTGAATCTTGCTTTATAACTACGCGTTCTAAGGCAACCCGATCTCGCTTCAAACAGTAAAGCGCTTCCCCTTGAATTTTTGTAAAATGCCTCCCTCCTTATTTCATTTTTGCCCTTTAGGTAGTTACTCAAAGCCGGTTTTTTCTCCATAGCTGCCATCCAGTAAATCCTCTCCGCCTCCCTGACTTTTCCCTTAACGCTCTTTGTTGACATATGGCTTACAATACCAGCCGTATATTTACTAGTGAGTCTTCTAGTTCTTTTTCTCCACTGTGTGTCCACGCTCTTCCTATACAAATAACGGAACACCTTCTCTGCCCATCTACTCTCCTTCATATTTCTTAGCCTTTCTTCGAACCTTATTTTGCTCTGCGCTTCCCTCGCCTCAAAACCTGCCCACCCCATATCGCCCTTTACAGCCTCGTTTGTCGTCTTCCCGTGAGCACCCAACGCGAGGCGTCCCACAGTCCTTTGATTTACATCCATTCCCGATTGCACCTCTGCCCTCATGCACACCACTGAGTTCCCAAAAGTAAGCCCTGGAACCATTACACCCTTCCACAGACCTCGAAGCACCTCATACCTATTGTATCCCCACAACGCTCTGTGCTTCATTATTGCCGCATTCCTCTTTCCTTTTGCTGCCGAGGCTTTTTCCTGTACCTCCATGTATCTATCACTCTCATTTACCCATACTCCAAGGTACTTGTATTCACTTACCCTCGGTATTTCTTGGCCTTGTATGGACACCGTCTGATCACAGGGATCATTGAATACCATCAATCCACACTTCGTTACACTGAATCCTAGTCCAAGAGCTTCACCTTCCCTTCCGCATATATTCGCCAGCTGCTGTATATCATCTCGACTGTCCGCAAATAAGACGATATCGTCCGCATAAAATAAACCTGGAAGCTTCTGCTCAATCATCATGCCGCCCTGTTTGTGTGACAGATTAAAACCAATGTTGCTACCTTCTAGCGCTTTTTCCATACTCACCATGTACAGCATGAATAACAGCGGGGACAAAGGACATCCCTGTCTCAGACCCTTGCTAACCTCCACGTTCTCTTTGCTACGCATTCCTTCCCACTCTATGCAAACTGTATTTTCTCGGTATATCTCCCTCAAAAGCTGTATACAGTCGTCGCCCATGCCCATTCCTTTCAATATATCCCACAAAATTTCCTGATTAACGTTGTCGTATGCCCCAGTGATGTCTAGAAAAGCCACGTACAAGGGCCTATTCTCTATTTTAGATATTTCTGTACACTGAGTGAGAACAAACAGGTTATCGTCTAACCGCCTGTCGACTCGAAATCCGTTCTGAAGTTCTCCCAAAATATCGTTATGTTCGGCCCATGTTTCTATTTTCATTTTTACTGCTTGCATCGCCAACCTGTATAGTACCGATGTAATGGTTAGTGGTCTATACGAGCGAATCTTGTCCTTTTCTCCCTTGCCTTTATAGATTAAGTTCATTCTACTTTGTCGCCAACTGTCCGGTATTTGTCCGTCCTTTAAGCTTTTTTCTACTGCTTTTAACAATGCTTCTTTAGTGTTATGTCCCAGTTCGTTAATGAGGCTAACGGGAATCCCATCTAAAGCCGCGGCAGTGCGCTTTGGAATTTTTTCTTCGGCCTTTTTCCAGTTGAAATTATCAAGTACTAGCTCTTCCTCTGTTACTTTCTACGCCACACTTTTACTCACCGGGGAGATCCCCTGGACGCTCTTTTTAAACGAATCGGCTGTTACCTTTTGGATGTAACCTAGCGCTTCGTACCCTTCCAATTGATTTCCTCCTTCATCTAGAATATGTTGTTGCGTTGTGACAGACTTCCTACCTAGCGCCTTTATGTGGCTCCAAAAAATTCTAGGTGCGGCCTCCTTTTTTTCGTGTATCTCTGTCATCCAGCGTTCACTTTCACCTTTAATTTTTGCCTCTACCAATTTCTGTACAAGGGATTTTTTCTCTAAATATATTTCCCATATTTTTTTGACTTCGTCCTGCGGCCGCTTCTCCTTTTTTGCCTTTCTATGCTCCCGTGATGCTTCGCGTCGCTTCTCGATCGCCTCCCGGGTTTCCTTGTTCCACCAACTTTTTGGCTTCCTTTTTCCTTTCCAGCAAACAGTTTTCTTCTCTTTCCCTATCTCCTTCGTCATTAGATGTAACAGCTCACTATACTCCCAGTCCTTGCCTGGTATTTCGCCTACTTCTTCCTCGACTCTTGCGGCTATATTCATTATTTGTTTGTCATTTAAATACGAGCTGCCAGACTTTGATTCCATGCTCATATTTTCAGTTTCGTATCCCATTTGTAATGTTATTCGTTTATGATCACTACCCAAGCTGTTAATGCCTTCCTCGTCTATCCTCATTTCTGTCAGTTTGTGGTAAATTCCTTCAGTCATGAGACAATAATCAATACTTGATTGCTTGTTTCCGACTTCCCATGTGATCTGGCCGTCACATTTAGGCCCCGTGTTAACTATCTCCAGACTATGTTGCTCGCAAAGATCTAGTAATAACTTCCCCTTGGTGTCTGAATATCCGTCAAGGTCATGTATGTGGGCATTCATGTCCCCTAGAAGGATGATTTCGGCCCCATTACCAAATTACTTAATATCCGCACTCATGCAATCCACTATCTCCTGATTCTTTTCTCTGCAGTTATTCCCCGTCCACAAGTAGGCTACCCCTAGCCACGTTTCCTTTCCACCTACTGTGCCCAGAACCCAGAGGTGCTCTGAACACGTCTGTTTCACACTAACCCATTTGGCTCCGCGATGAATTAGCATTCCTACACCCCCACCTTTCCTTTCCGATATGGTCCTGTTACACCCTTTCCAAACATAATTTTCAATATGTGGTGGCTCTTCCAAGTCTCTAAGGTGTGTTTCTGTAACCGCATACACGCCTATCTGTTCTTTGTTTAACTGCTCCTCAATCTCTAACCATTTTGCCTTCTTTCTGCCACCCTGCATGTTTATGTAACTAATTGCAACACGTCGTAAAACACCGGCGCTGCTACCTGCTGGCCATCTTCAACCAATCGACATACGCGCGAAACCATTTTACCGTGTTGGGTTAGACCTGCTTGGTCCTTTTCCCACTTCAACATTGAAAAACAAATGGATAGCCGTGATTATAGTTTACGCTGCACGCTACGCTATTACGCGAGCTCTACCGACCAGGTGTGCAACCGACGTCGCTGACTTCTTGTTACAGGACAATTATATTGATTCATGGTGCTCCGAGACAACTCCTCACAGACCGTGGTCGTGCATTACTATCCCAAGTCATCGCCGACATTCTGCGTTCTTGTTCCACCTAACACACACTGAACCCCGCTTACCACCGTCAAAGAAATGGCCTCACGGAACAATTTAAGCGTACTCTAATAAATATGCTCGTTATGTATGTGTCACCCGACCACCGAGACTGGGACCTTGCCTTACCCTACGCAATTTTCACGTATAATTCATCCCGTCATGACACAGCGGACTTTTCGCCGTTCTACTTATTGTACGGAAGAGAGCCGACTTTACCACTGGACACAGTCATCTCAGCTCACACCTCGCCCACCAGCGAGCATGCCCGCGACGCGATTGCGCGTGCCGATTATGCCCGTCAGCTCGCTCGCGCTCGGCTGATGGCGTCGCAAACCACCCAATGCCGTCTGTATGATGTGGAACATGGAGACATACATTTCACTCCCTGTACCCTCGTTTTACTCTAGTCCCCTCATCGTCGGCTGGGTCTATCAGAAAAGCTTTTGTTTCATTTACGGGACCCTACCGTATATTGCGTCAAGTAACACCTGTCACCTACGAGGTCAGCCCCATCTATACATCATCATCTGCTGGGTGGTCCAGCAATATTGTATACGTACCGCGGATCAAGTCCTACAAGAATGCGTCAGATAACGACCTTTAAAGCACCGGGACGGTGCCTCCGCCAGCGGGGGTCATGCTACGTGCCAGTGCATGGAGACGAAGAAGAAAAGCATGTAAACTGGCGCAAGCTAATCTATGTGGCTGGCGTTGCACGCTTAACCGGCTGAAAATACATCTGTGACTACCCCTCCGAGTTGGTCTCCTTCTCGTAACAGTATGTTGTATTGCTATGTTGCGTTTTTTGCCTTTTTTGATTTTGTATAACCCTACGCCTTCTGTAAGGCCTTTGTGCGCCCTGAGGTTAAAATAATGAAATGAACCGCATGTGCTCTGCGAAAAATGCCATGCTCTGTCCGTTTTGCAAAAGAGAAAAAGGCTCCCTGTCACATATTTTGGCAGAGTGATCTGAACTCAAGACTGCCCCTCCTTTCTTTCCCCCAACACCTTCAATACACAATTTCTTTATCCTGGAAGACCTTGATATCCAGCCCCGTCTTACCAGCTCGGCTTGCACTGAAGAACAAGGGCCAGGATCTGCTGACAACATGTGGGTCCTATAACCAGTGAACCACCTCGTCTGGTTCCCATGTGCACCGCCAACATAGTTGGGCTCAATGAAAATTGATTCATCTCTCTGATTCTCATCATTTAATGTTGGGGCTATGTGGACTCCCCAGTTTTAGTTTCTTGTAACCCATTCTTACACGCTTTCTCCAAATAAATAGCAGTCTCTTCCATGTTTTGGGCTAGTTTCACTTTTCTTTTAGCACATTTGCATTATTACACCTTTTGCCTCTTCCAGGTGGTATATCTAGTGCCGAAAAAATGTGCGTGCAGAAAAAAAATAAAAAAACTACAATGGGTCCATTTCAGGGCAAACGTCCCAGCTATTTTGGCGATCATCTCAAATTTATTCGAAAGAAAAATTGTGCTTATTCACTGCGTTGAATAGAGTGAACGGCGAAAATTTTTCTGAAAGCAAAAAGTTTTTGGTCACTTGGCTGCTTTCTGAGTTTCTTGAAATGTCAATAGGGTGTTTTTTGTAGAAACGTTCATTTTAAAAGTACCACTCCTTTTTTCTGTACCAAGTTTGGTCCATCATTAAGCAAAGGTGCTTTATTAAGGTGTTTGAAGCTCAGTAATATTAGTGCAATTTTACTGGCACGTACGCCTCCAAACATTTAGCCGAAACATCTTTAGTTCGCAGTTTTTTATTGCAATTCTGGAGTTTGTATGAATACCTCAGCAGTGAATACTTACTCACAAAAAGTTGTATATCGAAGAGAAAATGTAATTCGGGCTTTCATGCATAAAAAATCACAAATTTCACAGAATTGTCATTTTTCTTTATATTCAGGTGCAATTTGCAACTTGCGCGTCCTTTTTTGCTCTAACCAAATAATTTCGGAGGGCTCTACATGTTTAAAGCATGACCAACAGGCAGCCGCTCAATTCCGACGATCTAAGCATGCAACTTATGTTCAAAGGTCGTCCGTGGATCTGCAGTGCCAACATAACGAATTAACTTTAGAAAAAACGAAAAATGCCGTAGCACAATGCCGCCAACTAAATTTTGCAACGTCCATGTTTACGTGGCCTTCACCGCATGGTACCACACTGTGCGAAAATTACGCGTAGGACGGCCATCACAGCTACACACGCCTAAATTTATCTTCCACGGGCACTTGCGATGAAGCACGTGGACTGTAGCGCTACAAGCACGCCTACGTTTTCTTGGAAGATTGAAGTCGTTCCTTCTAAGTGCAACACATGCAGTATCTGTTCTTGACTCGCCGTTATCCCGTAACTTTGATCGTCCGTAGCTGCTACCAACTAGGCAGCTAGCCCCTATGTAACGTCCACATTAATTGCTTACCTGGCTACCACGTTTCGTTGGGTGCACGTCGTCAGCCTTCGGCATCGCTGTGAACTCGCGTGTGCCGTCCACGAAACCGTAGCCGTTCTTGTGGCACAGCGCCTGCAGAATGGCATTCGTCTCCCCGGCATCCGTGTAACACCTCCAATGCTCCGGCAGACAGCGCCCACTGGCACTTGCACAAAATCGATTGTCTACCACTTGGATGGACGGATTGACATCATGAATTCTGCAGATCAGTGATCGAACCTGGCAATCAGCACGAGGGCTTCTTCGCCGACATTGTTAGTGCCAACGTGAAGAACGAGCACGTGCACTTCTGCCAGAGAATGAGCAATTAAAGGGATAAATTTCTTGGTCCACACACGGCTGAATGAGCTAACCTTGATATGTGTCCTAGAGCTAAATGTGAAAGACCCTGCGAGGTCCTTCAACATTGGGTCTCCGGCAACACATACCCGCGGTTGCGTATGTGTCACTAGTAATTGACACTTTGCATCTACCCAAGAATGACGAGAACACATGTGGAAAATTTCGACACGTGATCATTAAGAAATTATGCACCATTTCCCCCGAAGGGAACCCTGCTAGGATGCGAAGCAGCAGTGGTGCTCACGGTGATGACCCACTTGAAACGGGCGTCAATGCGGGTGCTGGAAGAACGGCTTGAAGTGAAACTTGGTGTAAAGTTTACTCGAGTAAACGTTTGTTGGAAATGCAAAGACATAAGAGGCTGGTTGGGTTTCAAGTAAGTTTCATCGCAGATAATGAGCTGAAAATCGTGGAGAGGGTGAAGCGGCAGAGATTTGTGTTGCGAGCGGGTGGAGGAGCCGGCGGCTGCTGCGGGTGAGACGTTAACGCGCAGCTGCGACTTGACCAACTTGGCACCGATTCAATACCTGATGTGATGGAAACGCGCCGAGGTGCGTTCGCACAGCCGTACGTACGGCGTTACACATGTGAGTGAAAGAGATGCTTCGCATCTAAATTTCCTCACATCAGCCGCGCTGACCCGATGAATGCAAAGAATAAATGTCATGGTCCCAGCAGGAATTGAACCCAAGCATTCTGCGTGGCAATCAAGCATATTCTACCACAAAGCCAAGCCAGATCTCAGACCTACATTTTAAATAGCTTAATACATTACTATGTTGATGAAATGTCAATTGTGGTTGCAAAGGGTTGCCGTGCTGGCTATCCAATTTTATGAATATTACATATGTACACCTATGATGCAGCCGTGGCGTCGGGCTTACGTCAATTGTTGCTAGGTGCCATGCGCCGAAGTTGATTTATGTAGCAGCGTCCAGGGATACAATCTTCGCTAGCAACAGCGTTTGTATCAGCCTATTGCTTCTGGTGTTCCTAATACTCAAGTTTATGTCTTCATCATTGCACAAGTGCAAACAAATGGTTATATAAACACTTGGCACTTTTCAATGTATGTCTGTGCATGCAAAATTTAGACGTATATTTTGCGTAATTTCATGACGTGCCGCTATAAAAAAAATGACAACACGGTCATGCTTAGCATGCCTCCGCATGCTTCACATAACGTCGATTCCTAAGCTACGTAGAATCTGCCAAATTTTCAAAGATATCTTAGGACAAGACGTATTTTTGGCACGAAGCTTGACACAGTTATGTGACAGTTTTCTTCAAGAAAGTGTAACTCTTAGGAATGCTGATTACCATATTTTGAAGTGTATAGTCAGTGTACCTAACATTTCAAGCGGTACTCTCTTTTATATTATACGAAATACAGCTGTAGTGTATGACTCATAGGTGAAGAATATGCTGGCAAAGCACACCTTCTACTTCTGCAGTTAACATGGCATCACTTAAGGGCTCACTAAGCGCTTGAGTTATGCATGGTGGACTACTAAGTTATTACCGTTACTTCGTGCGATCAGACTGACATTATGATCTGTGCATAATCCAGCTCCTCAGCCAGGTGATAGTGATTTGCATCGCGAATCTGTTTCCTGGCACGACAGGCATAAAACATTTGGGACAGGATATGACAATGCGCAATTACGCTAAACCTGAGTGCGCCATCCATTCAGTCGATCTGTGTAAAGGAGCGAAAATTTAGCCAGGTAATAGTAAAAAATAACGCATAGAGAAAAAACGAGGACCCCTCAAAAATGAGGATAAGAGAAGTTTGGTGTGTGTGCCTCCTTTTTTTCTCCTTTCCACTCTCTTTCTCTTTGAGAGGTCACCATTTTTTTGTTCTTTTTTCTTTTTTACTTCTCTATTTGTTTTCTGCCTGCCGATGCATCGCTTTCTTAATTCTTTCTTTTGCACGTGAAAATACACTCCACGCTTTTAGTACACTTTGACTGGAAATATGGCTGTATACAGCTAGGACCAAGTGAAAGCCGACAGGTTAGCAACATGTTCTAGTTGGTTCCAGCAAGAAACACTACCGACTGAAAATGGAACCAGCTGGCATCATTTCTTATAATGAGGGCAGTTGGTCTGAATAAACAAGCCAGTTGGAACCAGTTGGTCTGAAATATGACGAAATCACCTTGAACCACTTGGCCAGACAACCAGCTATAAATAGTTGCTCTGAAAATGAAGTAAACCTTAATGTACATATAGCTGATCTTGCTGGAACTTTTTGTTTGTGTGAAAGGAGCTGCATTCCAGGTCAATCTCACCCACGATGAAGCGTGGAATTGATGTCACTCAACTGCAGCAACGAAATAATTCCTTGCAGGTGGTCTATGAGGGCACACGACAGCCATGTATTGTAACATGAGCTACAATAGAGGACAATGGGAAACGAAATGTAAGACTTAAAGCCCGTAAATATATATATATATATATATATATATATATATATATATATATATATATATATATATATATATATATATATTCTGTCATTAACAATGTTTGTTCAAAGGCTTATGGGAGGCTATGTTTTCTACGAAAAAAACTAGAAGGTGCAACAGCCGATGTGAAACTTGCTGCTTATAAAAGCTTTATAGGCCTGTTGTTGAGTACGCGTCTGTGGTATGGAGCTCTCATAAAATTTATTTCAAGAAACAAACAGAAAAAAATTCAAAGCTACGCGGTGTGATTTATATGCTTCCGGTATCGAAGGATGAAATAAGTTACAAAAATGCTCCATTCTTTTGGCCTCCATTTGTTAGAAACGCGCAGATAGAAAAATCGTCTGAAACTATTATTTCAAATTCTAAATGGCCAAATAATTATTAGCAAAAAACTATACTTACTGCAACCAGTTAAAAAAAAAGCTCAAGAAACAACCACAACAGGGACATTCAAACGTACAGGACACGTACGGATAGATTCAAGTACTCCTTTTTTCCTAATACAATTGAATTGTGGAATGAATTGCCGGTGAGTGTTGTTGACCAGAACGATTTGTCGAAATTTGAACAGACCTTGGATGATTATCTGTACAATTGTAGCATTTGATGTTGATCCATCCTGTATTTGTGTATTTGCTAATAATGTTCTTTTTGCTATAATTTTTTCTGTTGTTACCCTCTCTGTAAGGACTCTTGCATAAGAGTTGACAGTATTGCTATATATATATATATATATATATATATATATATATATATATATATATATATATATATATATATATATATATATATATATATATATAGATATATATCTATATCTATACTATATATATATATATATATATATATATATATCTCTATATATATATTCATAAAGAAATTCTGTGGGTCTGGTGCAAATATATTTAAGAAATAAAGGAGCACACTTACGAAAATTTGATATTTGTTTATTCTACGTTTTGGCCGTGGCACAGTCTTAATCAGGATGTGGATCCTAATGAAGGCCGTGCCACGGCCGAAACGTAGAGTAAACAAATATCAGACTTTTGTAAGTGTGCTCTTTTATATATATATATATATATATATATATATATATATCATATATATATATATATATATCATCATCAAGCACAGCCGGAACGCACAGATAAGTGGTCCCGAATGTCGTAAGGTCCCCCCTTTTTCTTCTCTCTTTTTCTTTTCTTCTTTAAGTTTTAACACACAGTCTGTTCCTTCACTGACAAGGAGCTGACAGCTAGGAGGTTTCGTTAACTTTTCCATACATGCGCGCATGTCTTCCCAGTGAGCCGCAACTGTGTGGTGACTATCCCGGATGTCGTACAATAAATAAGGCAAAGAATCTATACCTATGGGCTCGTTTTTCCGTGTTTTGACACAATATTAACGAGATCTAACAGACAGTAATGCCAAGGAATCTATTGAGGGTGTTATTAGAACCAATGGAATGTAAATAGGAAGAAAAGTGGGTGAAAAAATATCTAGCTGTGAGCAGGAATTGATCCTGCAACCTTCGAATAAAGCGTTCGATGCTCTAACCACTGAGCTATAACAGCGGCCTTTCCTCGATCCACTTTTTGGGTTTATATGTGAATTTAGAAGTAGGAGTGTCAGTCAGCGCCATCTATAAGCCTAGCGACGAAATTGAAACACTCTTTATGCGCATGTGTGGCGTCACGTAGCACGTGAACCTATTACGAGGGGGCAGTGATTATTAGTCCTTCGTATACGACCTAATTACACCAATTCTTCCAGTACGAATCCTTCGTTCATGAATAAGTGAAAGAAGTGTATACCTAAGGGCTCGTTTTTCCGTGTTTTGACACAATAAAATGAGATCTAACAGAGAGTAATGCCAAGGAATGTACAGGGGAAGTTATTAGAACCAATGGAATGTAAATAAGAAGAAAAGTGGGTGAAAAAATAACGAGCCGTGAACGGGAATTCAACCTACAACCTTCGAATAATGCGTTCGATGCTCCAACCACTGAGCTACTACAGCTGCCTTCCCTCCATCCACTTTTTTGGGTTTATATGTGAATTTAGAAGTAGGAGTGTCAGTCAGCGCCATCTATGAGCCAAGCGACGAGTGTGAAACATTCTTTTATGCACATGTGTTGCGTCACGTAGCACGTGAACCTATTACGAGGGGGTAGCTGATTAATATTCCCTTGTATACAACCTAATGACACCAAGTCTGCCAGTACGAGACCCTCGTCAATGAATAAGTGAAAGAAGTGTATACCTAAGGGCTCGTTTTTCCGTGTTTTGACGCAATAATAATGAGATCTAACAGACAGTAATGCCAAAGAAAATACAGGGGAAGGTAATAGAACCAATCGATTGTAAATAGGAAGAAAAGTGGGTGAAAAAATAACGAGCAGTGAGCAGGAATGAAACCTACAACCTTCCAATAACGCGTTCGATGCTCTAACCACTGAGCTATCTCAGCTGCCTTCCCTTCATGCACTTCTATGGATTTATATGTGAATTTAGAAGCAAGAGTGTCAGTTATCGCCATTTATAAGCCAAGCGACGAGGGGTGAAACAGTCTTTTATGCGCATGTGGGGCGTCACGTAGCACGTGAACTTAATACGAGTGGGTAGCTGATTAATATTCCCTTGTATACAACCTAATGACACCAAGTCTGCCAGTACGAGACCGTCGTCAATGAATAAGTGAAAGAAGTGTATACTTAAGGGCTCGTTTTTCCGTGTTTTGACACAATAATATTGAGATATAAAGGACAGTAATGCCAAAGAATTTACAGGGGAAGGTAATAGAACCAATCGATTGTAAATAAGAAGAAAAGTGGGTGAAAAAATAATGAGCAGTGAGAAGGAATCGAACCTACAACCTTCGAATAAACGTGTTCGATGCTCTAACCACTGAGCTATCTCAGCTGCCTTCCCTTCATCCACTTCTATGGATTTATATGTAAATTTAAAAGTAGGAGTGTCGGTCAGCGCCCACCTATAAGCCAAGCGACGTGTGTGAAACGCTCTTTTATGCGCAAGTGTGGCGTCACGTAGCACGTGAACATATTACGAGCGGGCAACTGATTAATAGCCCCTTGTACACAACCTATTGACACCAAGTCTGCCACTACGACACCCTCGTTAATAAATAAGTGAAAGAAGTGTATACCTAAGGGCTTCGTTTTCCATGTTTTGACACAATATTTATGAGATCTAACAGAGAGTATTGCCAAGTAATGTACAGGGGAAGTTTTTAGAACCAAGGGAATGTAAGTAAGAAAAAAATGAATGAAAAAATAACCAGCCGTGAGAGGAATAGAACCTACAACCTTCGAATAACGCGTTCGATGCTCTAACCACTCAGCTATCACAGCGGCCTTCCCTCCATTCACTTTTTTGGGTTTATATGTGAATTTAGAAGTAGGAGTGTCAGTCAGAGCCCACTACAAGCCAAGCGACGAGTGTGAAACGCTCCTTTATTCGCAATGTGTGGCGTTACGTAGCACGTGAACTTATTACGAGCGGGCAGCTAAATAATAGTCCTTCGTATACAAACTAATGAC